>CM019172.2:26114674-26368653 GCA_009739505.2 Apolygus lucorum
ATTCCTTGACTATGTTCAATAGAGTAGGTACATGAATTGCTATACGAATTAATTGCTTGAAATAATGTGAATACTACGATTTTTGTTTAATACAATTGTAGAAAAAAATCAAGTAGGTAACACAAATTTAAAACGGCGAATAAACTGCTCATTATGACGGTCGGATATTATTTTTAAAATATTCACCAGAAATCATGTACGTAGGTATGTATCAATTTTATTCACAAATGATTTGATTAACAAAACTAATAACCCACAATACGAAATGCACACAGCAACTCGGAAACTGAAATATGACTTCGAATAGGTTAGGAATTAAAGAGCGTTTTAAGCTACTTTTTCATAAGACGGTTGTCGTAATCCATACCGGGGGGTTTCGAGCCGTCGAGATGGTAACGACACTTTTCGGCCGAAATAGCGACGACTGAGCGACAGTTGTCGCTATTTCGCGTCTGCAGAATCGCGATCGTCGCTATGAATCGTTATTTTTATCATAACGATACTTCGTTGTCGCTATTATCCCATAACGAGTTAGAGAATCGACCTACAGGACTGGGAAACGACCGCTCGAATAGCTGCCAATGCAAAGCACATGAAGACCGCCGAAGACTGCCGCGGGTCTTTCACACCATTGGTTCGCTCATGTGATGGGGCCATGCAAAAAGAATTTGTAATATTCTTGAAACGGGCATCCCACTCACTAGAAATTAAATGGAAAAAGCCGTTTTCACAACTTGTTGGATGGATCACAAAAATCCAATTCGCCATCATTCGAGCTGTGTCCCTGCGAATACGAGGTTCCCAAAGGAAAGTGCGGCCACTTGAATTGGAGGACGGGGCAGCCATTCCACTGTTGGAAGAAAACCTACGACACCCCCCCCCCCCACCAAAGAAAAAAATCCCCCGTTGTTAGTTAAGGGCCCCATTCACGTGTATGCCTGGAGTCGCCGCCGCGTCCCTACAGGTACTCCCTGAAGCCACCGCAGTAGTCCATTCACCTGGCTGCCAAAACCTCCTGACTCCGCCGATTGGCGGGCCTGCTTCCAACCACCGCTTGCTCAGATGACTAGAAGTGAGGAAAACGGTAGGGCTACATACTGTACTGGTGGGAGTGCGACCAGGCGTCGGCCTCACTTCAACCATTCACAGGGCCGCCGAGGATTAACTGGCCGCAATTTTCCTCAAGATTTTGTTAACCATTCACGGGTAGTTTTCCCCTTTGACGGCGGCTAGGGCCGCAGCGGCGACTCCAGGCATACACGTGAATGGGCCCCTTTACAGTAACTCTATTGTTATGGCTGCAAAGGCTCTGGGGCCATCATCGAGTAGAGATTGTTGGTTTCCTCAGCTCTCACTCTAAACCTTCATGCTCCGAATATTCTAAGTGCTAAGTAAACTTTTACTAAGGCAGTGAGATATTTCTCGTTAGTTGGTTAGAACCAGTAAACAACTGCCTACGATGAAAATTCTTACAAAATGGTGTCCAGATAAAGAACGTGTACTGATTCCCACGACTCTCAACAAAATTTGAAACCTCACTGAGTATTCTTAGCATATAACGAGTGACACTCACTGAGTTCTTGAATTTCATTAGTCTTATAACACATTCACTACTTGGAATTTCGATGTTCTAGTAGCTGTTCCGTTGTGTTGGTTGATTACTTTCATTTCCTTCCAACGCTAGGGTCCAATGACGGCAGTGCTATCAGCGTTTCTTGCCAATCAGCTGGTGCCGAACTTGCGTTTACGGTCCCTTGAAGTTCCCTGTAGGAGGATTGCAATACTCGCAGAATCCTGGAGCGCCCGGTGAACCTCGTGGTCCTCCGATCCCAGGAAAACCTGAACGTCAAGACAAATGTTAGAAAATTATAACACATGGATCGAAAAGACAAGAGGGGTATTCACGGTCGGGCCGTTCTCGACGTGTTAACGTGTTATACGTCGAGAACGTGTTTAACGTCGAACGAATCGGTCGTAAACATGTTATCAAAGTGTGTTATCAGTCGTCGTAAGTTAACACACCCGAATGGTCTGTTAAAGTGTGTGCTAAACGTGTTATCCGTCGTAACATCAGAAAGAAAATGGCCGATAACTTGCCAGCTGTTTTTCAGTCAGTTTACTTGTGAGTTAATTAGTTTCGTCTTAGTTTTTTTGAGTTGGAGTCTGTTGAGTTGGAGTTCGTTTGTTTGTCTCGGTTATTTTGTGAGTTATTTGAGTTGGAGTTGAAGGTATGGAGGTCTCTTGGAGGTATGGAGGGAAGAGAAAGGTAGTTGGGAGGAACAAATAGATGCAATGAAAGTGAAGGAAAAATGCGAAAACCTGTTTTCTTGACCACTTCATCATCAACAAGTTCTTGTTTATAACTTTTCTTCTACATGACTGCAGTGAGTAATCCTCAAATTTTCAGTGTAAAAAGTAAAAAATCTGTAAACAATATAGGTGGTATAAAAGTTGTCTCCTGTGGTAAAAAAAATTTGCTTGTTTCTTTGCCATGGAACAAACAATGATGGACGTTGTAGATTTTTTCCTCCTCATTTTTACCGAATTTATGGCGTTTTCCCCTTCTCGTTCACACTTCCTCCACCGAATCATGCCACACAATAACCATACGACCCTAATGGCTGCGATCTAGCCAGGTAATCGAAAGAAGAAGGAGTGATGAGACTTCAACAACTTTAGCACGTTTAACACGAGTCGACTGGGGTTGTTCACGCTTTTTTTGTTTAACAAGTTTACCACTTAACACGATAAGCTCAACCGTGAATACCCCTAAGAATTCACTAAGAGGAGAATGTTGTGTGCTTAGAAGGTACGTGCAGGCCAGAAAAGGAAGCGACTTGGATGATATACAGGGTGTTACGTTTTAAAACGGTCACAGCGTCTCAGGCCAGGAATCCATTCTACAGCTCATTTCCAGCAAAAAATGTCTCTTGGTAACTGTTTTAGAGACTTAGTTTTCGAGTTATTTCACTTTTAAGATTTTTTTTGTGTTTTCGACCTATAACTACTAGAATTTTCATGGAATTTTAAATCTGATTACACCTTTGGAAAGAGCGTAAAATTTCCTACCCCGTTGATGGAAAAAACATTCATTTTTAAATCGGAAAAATGGGTGAAAATTGGGCTTGAAACGAAAAATTTGTCATATCTTGTGGAAACTTTTTTCAAATGCTCATAGGTTCTGTGATCCAGCCCGTGAATTACCTGTAGGCCTAAAACTAACTAACAACACAGCACTAGAGGCCGATGTGGCCCTTGGCTTCCCGAACTCCCTTCCGCCACCAGGCACGGTCAACGAGACCTCCGCAATCCCACCACCCGGAGGTCCCTCAAGACATCATCAAGCCAGCGACTCCGAGGAAGGACTCTTCATCTTCCAGTTTCCATTCTAGCTCGCAGCATCATTCTCGGACAGGCCTCCACCAGCATGCGGTCGACGTGTCCCAGCCATTGGATGCGCCCAGCTTTGATGAATCGGACTAAATAAGTAAAGTAAAAAAGTAAAGCAAACAACCATTTCAGGATGGATTTTCGTCCGACTGCCATTCTTGGCGTTGTGGACGTCATCAGCTGTCTTCCTCCACCTGTCTTCGGATTACGTAATCTATGAGCGTTTGAAACAAGTTGAGATTCCACAAGATTAGACAAATTTTTTCGTTTCAAGTCCAATTTTCTACCGTTTTTCCGATTTGAAAAAATGTTTTTTTTTTTAATCAAGGAGTTAGGAAATTTTACGCTCTTTCTAACTGAGTAATCAGATTTAAATTTCCATGAAATTTCGAGGATAGTTATAGCCGTTTTACTGAGATAAGGTCGACAACATGAAAACATCTTAAAAGTGAAATAACTCGAAAACGAAGCCTCCAAAAAAATTACCATGAGCCATAGAATCGATTCCTGGCCTGTGGCGCTGTGACCGTTTTAAAATGTAACACCCTGTATACACCCTTGTTTTGTGGATAGTATAATTTTCCTAATTTACGTTCTCATAGCTCCCCAATACTACTAGCATGCGATCCATTGTACCAACAGACCAATATGATTGGACGTGGTCTAGATCCTTCCTATCTCCAAAGCATTTGGGACTATGCGTTGAAGTATCGACCTCATTTCAAGTCCTTCATAGGCAGACTTGAAATTATTGTGATGTTGGTGGAACCCTAACGAATTCCTTTCAAAAAACATTAGGTAGGTGACCTGCCCAGTCTGTGAACGGTTAAGGAATTTCTCCCCGAAATCTCAACTTCGGAAATTCAGTCCAGAGCCCCTAATCATCCGTTTTTAACATTTTTTTCTCCAAGAGGTACGTAAACAATCCAGAAATCAGAATGTATTAAACAAAAGTAGATAAGTTGCATATTATATCCAAAAAATAATAATATAGTGGAAGATATGCCGATTTCCTAGTCTGTGAACGAAATCGCCCAGTCTATGAACGACTTATACCCAGTGTGTGAACGTTCAGCTTCTTTGTACCTATCTAGGTTGGTTGAACAAAATTTATAGAAAACTCTTTATTTAAAACTTTAATTTATTTCAGAAGACGAACTTAGAACGAAAGTACAAAAATCAGACAATATATTTGGCAGTAAGGCACATCATATTATCCTATTTGAACTGACTAGGTAAATATGACACTTCAGAACATTAGTAGGAACTTAAAACGTAGATAGATACTTGGTAACTTGAGTAAATCACATACATCAAAACTATAGATATATAATACATTTTTTAAAAGAAAGACATTGATACCTACTTATTTCAATTTAAACACTCACAGTTATCACAGATAAATTCTCCCCGCCCCAGGTAGAGGGTGCAGTCTTCATGGTACCATAAATTACAACAGTTGCACATTATCCACTCTTCAGCAGGAGGGGATTCATACAGTTCTTGACAAGCAGGACACCTGTGTGCTTCTGTGCTTGATCCTGCTTCCTGTTCAGTTTCCTTCTTCGCTTCATTTTCCACTTCCTCTTTGGCTTTCTTAGATTTTTTTTTTGTTTCTTGGTTTACTTTTTTTCAAATCCAGTTTTTCTTTTCTTAGTCTTTCCTTTTTTGCTTTATTCACTGCCCTTTGCTTTGCCTTTTCCGCTTTAATTTTTTCTTTCTCTTCCCTCTCTTTCTGTGTACTTTCTTGTTCCTCTCGCCACTCTCTCTCAGTGATACAGTATCGATTTATCACTGTTTCTGGTTTACCTTTTGAAGTTTTTTCTTTTTGTGGGTTAGGAAGAGTAAGCTCTTCTGACCACAAACTCTTCAATCTAGCTGTTTCTGCATCCCAGCTCGTTGATGCCAATGGTGTTTCCCTTAGCTTGGAACTTGAACCGGCAGATTCAACTACATTTGCAGTTTCAGCATCAGGTTGTTCAGGAAAATTGTGGGAGCTGTCCACCACAGGAACGTTGGTGTTCACATCATCGCTAATTGCACTTGAGTTATTGTTTTCGATCACATCTAAATGACGAGAATGTTCATCACATCTTTCCTCTTCTTCTCCACCTTGAGAGGCACGTTGGTTAGAGATGTCTATAATAGGGATATTATTATTATTTGTGCTTTCATTACCGACAATTTCAACTTCACCGCTAATCCTGTCACTGATGAGATCAAACTCCTTCAGCAAGCCTGAAGCTGAGGTTCAGGTTCCAATCCTCCTGCAACTCAATCGGCATACTCATTATGTCCAGGGAAGTCACTGAATGAGGATCTTCAGGATCACTGCTATTTCGGGAGTGAAGAGAATGAACGTTTTCATCCAGAGAATTGAAAGACGAGTCGGAAAGGATCGACTGCGGGAGGCATTTCTTCCACAGGAGGAACATCATCTGCTCATTTTCGTCCTCAGGACATGTTCCCTCTTTCAGGTGGACGAGAAATGTTTCTCGCCCATTATCCCTCAAGTAGTACTCAAACACTCTTCTGGTGGTTGATAAGTCTTCAGTGGTGGGTGTTTCGTTTTGGTTATATTCTGTTTTCCTTTCTATTTCTGCCCGTCTTTCAGAAATGCATTTAGTATAGTCGATGGCGTTCTCATCCAAAGGGAAGAGTCCACATGCTCTAAACCCGTTCTTGATTTTCCCATTTTCCATTTTCAGTTTCTGCAAATCGAGTGTTCCTTTTTCCAGGCATCTGCAAACAGTAGGTTGGCGAAATTAATAGGTATCCTTGTAATTCTAGTGTTTCTAGTAGGTAGTTATACCTAGGTATTGTTCCTACCTTACCCATCTAACCAGACGTCCCTGGGCTAGAACTGGCTCTGAGGTTTGTTTCCAGTGCGTGAACGAACAGTTTCCAGTTTGTGTACAGTGAGGTTGCTTGTTCTTTTTGGGCGTTCACAAACTGGATAAAGTACATTTATCTCATTAGTTATTTAAAAAGTAAAATGCAGGATGTTTCTGCTTGAAAGTAAAGCTAAAAAAACCAATAAAATCAATAATAGCCCTTTTCCCAATCTGTAAACGGGCGTTCACAGACTGGAAAACAAGTGATTCGTCAGACTAGACTGTGAACGCCAAGAGAAACGCTTTAACTCCATATTTTTTCCGATTTTGAAGCATTCTTCATGTAGATTAAGACGTAAAGAACACATTAAAACCAAGAAATCAAAGAAAATGTGGTGGAAAATAAATCTAAATGTACTTCAAAGATACCAAATTCTTACACTTACTTGAGTTTACTCCACCTTTCTGGAACACCTTCACTGGAATGCCGGCAACCTCCTCAAAGGCATAACCTTTGCAATTACAAACTTGACAGAGACCTCTATGAGATAAAGAAGCAACTAGAAAAAATAGCCAGATCCACTGGAGAGCGCCACAAGTCTTACTATGTCCCATTTATTCAAGCTCCGTCTACAGACTGGGTGTCGTTCACAGACTGGGCAGGTCACCCATATTCTACCCTACATATTACCTACATATTATAAAGGAATTCGAACCTTGTCTTCCTGGCTCGCCTCTCTCACCCATTCTTCCAGGGATTCCAATGCCTGGAGGTCCAGGTGGTCCTGAGGAAAGAAATAAAGTTAGTACATCAGTAGAAGATTGAAAACATGTCATAATGTTGAGATCTATTCAGATTTTCGTAAGCTGAGGCCTTGCTTCACTTTGGCCTTCTTTTTTTATTTAAGCAGAAGTTGCGTGGGTGTAGGTTGATAGGGCGACATTTTGAGATGAAAATTGGTAATTTGTGTTTCTTATGCTGAATTCTAACCATGACTCAAAAAGGAGGAATTCTGGTTCTGCCAAATTACCAGTGTTTTATGGGAAGCTGAAACTAATTTACCCAAAAATTTAGAGCATAAAGACAAACAGCATCATTCACACTAATCAAGACCAATCTATAAAAATGACATCACCTGGTTCTCCTCTCGGTCCAATGGGGCCTTCAACGCCAACTCCCTCCTGGCCTCGTTCCCCTTTCTCACCCCGCTCGCCAGGTCGGCCATCTTGTCCCGGCAGTCCTCCAGGCCCGGGCAATCCTGGGTACCCGCGTTCCCCCTGCAACCCAGCTTGTCCAGGGTCTCCTGAAATATGCCATCCAACAAAAAGCAACGGATGATGTACTATTTTATTATGTTGACCGATAATTAGACTGGATTATCTTAATTCGAGATGCTGTCTTTGGAAAGCCTATGTGCAGTGGAGAGAGGTTTCAGTTTCCTATAAGTAATCTGGCAACAATTTGGTTTTGTCAATATCAAGCTAATATACATTGGGGTAGACCTAATGTTGAAAATTAAACATTTAGAGTAACTATCTACTACTGGTGTACTGTCAGCCAGACAGATTTTTAAAATAAATACTTGGATACATAAATTCACCTTCAAGAAATTATATGTTAGCAATATTGAAATGTATGATTAGCTCCTCTCACTCCTGAAGAAACCATACAGAGCAAAAGCTCTCTTCCAATTACCTCCTCTTTTAGTATTTTAATCCACATCACCCAAATCCAGAATATTTACGTCACTGTTTGAAGAAGCAATATATTGCACTTCACGAGACCAAAGATTATGAACTGGTGTCCTTTAGCCACTGCCCTGCCCCTTCCATGTGCATTGCATGGGTCACGTCACCATCTTGTCTGAGCCTGGTTCGCCACATCTCATTGCCCAACGTCCGTTCTGTGTGAATTGGGTCTAACGTAAGACAACTTCAGGTTGTAAGGCTGAATTCACACTGCCCGCGATGCGATGCGATGCGAAGCGAAGCGAATGGAGGCGCGAACTTCCAAGCGATGCGATGCGATGATGTGTTCACACTGCTAGCGATTACAGGGGAGCGAGTAGACCAGTCGAGTATTTGGTGTCCCGGAAAGATGTTCCCATTTAACTCTGTTAATTCCTTTTTATTAGAGTCTAGTACGTTTAAAATTAAAAGAAAGCGTAAAAGAAAGTGGGTTCATGAAGTGAATCAGCCAAGATGTGCGTTAGGTGAATATCACCATTTGTACCCTCAACTGCGAGAGGATGAAGAGCGGTTTTGGAGGTATTTCAGGATGAGCTCAAACACTTTTGACTATATTTTATCCCAGATTTCAAATGCAGTGCAGAAGCAGGACACTAATTTCAGGATGGCCATACCGGCAGAAGAAAAGCTTATGGTCACAATTAGGTGAGTAAGAAATTTTTAATTATAAAGTTTAGTCAATGTATTTTTAAGAGCGGAAATGCAACAAGTTCAACAAAAAAACTCAGCGCATTGCGCCCTCAACCCTTTCTACACCCCCTAGTTGATTCTTTCTCCATACTCTGTATGAAATTACAAAAAGTCCATTCATGCAGCATGAATATTAATGAGCGAATTTTCAAAGAAATCTTCCAGTTAAAACTACGGTTAAGGGAAGAAAAAATTGTGTTAACGATTTATTTTAGATACCTAGGTTTTTTAGTTTTAAATCAAACCAAATGCGCCCCCATTTATTTATTTTTTTTGAGAAATATGTTTTTTTTTAAAGTACCTATATGATTTTTAGAAAAACTTAAGGAATTGTTTCAGAATGTGCCAAAATGGATTTCAGTGAAGAAAATGTTCAAAAATGTTCATTCTGAAAATTTTGAGGCCATTGCGATAGCTTCATTTTTCTTCGAAAATTTAATTTAATGTGAGAATTTAATGTGAAAAACGTAATTCAAAAACAAGATAATTTACAATGCACAACAAACTGGAGAGCGCGAAATCTATTACTCGCACGAATCGCTCGCTTCAAATCGCAACGTTCCTTGCGATTGCGAGAGGCCACTCGCACGAAATCGCTCGCAACCGCCCTCTACCGCTCGCAGTGTGAACACCCGTCGCCTCCTCCCATTTAAAAACCTTACTCGCGCGGCGTTTTGTCTTTTTCGCGCGTAATCGCATCGCTTCGCTTCGCTCAAATCGCGGGCAGTGTGAAAGCCGCCTAAGGCTAACTTAGCATTGGAGAAGTTACCTGTAGGTGTGAGAAGCAAGAAGAACGGTGAAATTCTTTATTCAGGCTGGTTTTGTCTTGAGCCAGCCCTTCCTTCCTAGATCCAGGTTGGAAGAGACCAGTGCCAGGTTCTCAACCCACCCTTCTACGCGGGTGTGAGCACTTATTTTAGGGTTGATAATATCAACTAATGGAATAATGGATAATATTATTATCCATTATTCCATTGACAATGAGTTACACAGTCTGTCAGGTACGGGTCCAAGGGAGTTTGTCTGAAAAGTTTGAAACTAAAGTTGGATTAAGGCAAGGTGATGCTCTAGCTTGCTTGCTGTTTAACATAGCCCTGGAAAAGGTAGTGCGCGATGCCCAGATAGATACCAGTGGGACCATTTTCCATAGACCCGTACAGCTTTTGGCATATGCAGATGATATAAATTTAATGACCAGAACTGTTAGGGATTTGGAAAGTGCTTTTAGCTCACTTATGTTGGCAGCAGCAAATACTGGACTCACCGTCAACCAAGGAAAAACAAAGTATATGGTTTCCAATAGAAACTTGAATGACACCATTCATTCAGACACCCAACATTCTCATTGGACCGTACCAATTTGAAAGGGTGGAAACTTTCACTTACCTTGGCTCCACTGTACATGAGTGCAATGATCGCCCAACCGAAATCAATGCTAGAATTCTTTCTGCCAACCGGTGCTACTTTGGACTGTTGCTACTCCTCAAGTCTCGAGCCCTCACCAGAAAAACTAAAATAACGCTGTACAAAGTACTGCTTCGCCCTGTACTAACCTATGGGTCAGAAACATGGGTGATTACAAAGCAGTCTGAGAGTGTGCTCAGGGTTTTTGAGAGGAAAATCCTTCGGAGAATCCTGGGCCCACTGTTTGACCATGGACTGAAAAATGAAGAACTGTAGCAGCTGTACGAAGATTACGATGTAGTAAAGTTCGTGAAGCTGGGAAGGTTGAGATGGGCTGGACATGTTCTCCGAACGGATGAAGTCGACCCTTCTAAATAGCTGCTGCTCTCCAGACCAAATGGTACAAGGAGAGGAAGACCGAGGCAGAGATGGAGTGACAACTTAGAGGAGGACACAGCACGACTTGGGTGCTATGAATGGATGACAACGGCAGAGGATCGGACAAGCTGGAGAGGTGTCTTAGTGGAGGCCAAGGCTCACCCTGGGCTGTAGTGCCAATTAGTTAGTTATTATTTAGAGTGTTCATGTAGATTATAAAATGAATTTTCAATATTGAACCCAAGAGTACTAACAAAAACCAGTACCCCATCAATACTAACAAGGCGCCTCTGAGACGTACACTTCATAAAAACCGATTAATCTTTTTAAAATAAATCGTTTGATACGGTATAACAGGTGCATTTATGATGAACAAAGGGGATGGATATTTATTAGAATAGTACCTACCGGAATCTATCACTACTTTCCAAGGTCGAAATACCTAGTCTATCTGTTCATGGGCATCGTTGTGTCTTCAGAGAGCTTTCGCGCTGTATGGCATCTCCAGGAGAAGTCAAGCCTCCGAAGGAAGATAAAATACATACCTTGACATTGGTGTGCGTTTTTTTCTCGAAGTTTCATACTCTAGAATACAACTTATCCAGGATAGTAATATGTAGTGTAGGATAATCTGCACGAAACTTTGACTAATTTTATAAAACTATGTAATTCAAAATTCTGTAAAAAGTTTGTTTATAAACAGAAGTATGGAATTATATCACATTCAATTCATTCATCTTGAGACATCGACGACTACTGGTCTCAATATAAAGTTTTTAAAATGTACCACCATTTCACATTGAAGAGTTTGAATCCTTCGTTGGGATTCTCTTAGGAGGGCGTTGAATTTCTCCTTCAATGCTTTATCGGTTTTGATGAGGTCTTTCTGACGAGTGATCTCTTCTGCTGTGATGGTGAATATCCGGTCTAGGACTTGAGGAGCAAAGTCCATCTCCATTTCAATGCCTTTGGCCTCCACGATGGCACTGAGAATCCATTGAGCGTTGCGGAGCTGCAATTTGTTGACTACTTTGGAAACCTTTCCAAAAATGGTTCGTTTACACGGGAACTCTTTTGGAGGGAACGGTTCCCCGCTAACTATTGCGCTGTTTCTAGAACCGCTTGATGAAGGTTGTGACGTTTTGGATGACGCAGACGAGGAATCCGTTCTTTGGGAAGGGATGGAGTTTAGATCCAAAGTTGACGCGTCAGTGTAGTCTATGAGGATTTTCCCCTTTTCGTGGGACGGCCTCACGTGGTCCAAGTTGGCTTTTTGAGGCGGAGGTAACCAATCAAAAGTCTCTTCCCCTGCTTGATTACTTGGGCTGTCTCTCGCAGACATTGCTTCATGCACGGGGTTCCTGTAAGTCAGAATTGAATCCAACATGAGAAATCAACTCAATATTAATTATTTCTTTACTCAATGATTCATAAATATCCCATTGGAAGTGATAATCCTCCAATTTAACCATTTCACCGCTGAAGAAACCATGAGGCGCAAAACCCAATTCTTTTCCACAGCCAGTTTCCAAGGATTCAGCAAAGTAATCTTGTGCTGAAGAAAGCGAACAAGTGACCAGTCGAGCCCAAAATGTAAGGAGATGACAAACAATCAGGATTGAGCTCTGTTTTATCAGCAAACGTACAAGAAAAACATCCCCAATAGTGAAATAAATTACTAAAATTGTATACCTAAGAATACAGAAAAGATTGTATGGCTCATACTCACCTAAACACAGAGGCTTCTGGAGTCGATGACAACGTTGAAGATGAGCTGTGGTAATCTTCTCCTCGAGGGATTTTGGGTCTGCCGAAAACGTCCAGTTCAATAGGATCTTTGCGTCTTTTCTGGTGGGAGGATTCGAGGATGGGAGATTCGAGCCTGTCAAGTCCTGGAGGTGCTGATGGAGGCACCACTCGGGCTGCATTATTGCTGGTGGTGATATAAGACTGCTCCAGTTCCCTCTTCAGGCGTTGAGGGTCATGCGATGCAGCTGAATCCTCTTTTCTGCACAAAACTGACTGTTCAGCCAAAGAAGCAGTCTGGGCGGCAAGGAGTTCGAAGTCATCATCAAAATCATCCGATGATACGTCAAAAACAGGTTCTCTATTTCTTGTTATCGCCGGAGCATCGACTTTCTTTGGTTGCGATAAAAAGCTCGTGATAGATTGCTGTTTGGATTGCACTTTGGATGCCGAAGAGGTACTTGGACGTCGTTTCGGAGCTTTCGGCGTGGTTTGGGTTTTGATGGCACTAGATGTTGGATGTCGGTTGTTAGTGGGCGGTTTTGAATTCACGGGTCCTGGTTGGTTTATTCTGGGAGCTACATTTGTAGTTGGAGCAGATTCCTGAGATACGAAAGACTCGTTTTCAAAGGCTTCAGCGAGAGAAGCAAGCAGGGCGTCGTCAACATCGTCATCCAACATCTCTTGAGGGATGTTCCTGGACTGTTGAGTAGATTGAGATGGATTTGTAGAATTTGGAACGTGCGTTTGCTGCTGTGGTACCCTATTGGGCTGCTCTACTTCAACAGAATCCCCACCGAGAGGAGCTCGATTCTCGACATTATAGGGATCAGGATTTTCTGGCTGCTTTAAAGCCCTAGCCAAAACATTTTCCTCTGCATTAGGCACCAACAAAGTATCAACTTCACCTCCCAACAACGTGACGTTGTTGCTGTTCAACAATAAAACTCCTTTTCGTACTTCAATCGGCCCCGTCAAAACTGCCTTTTCACCAGGAATTTTGTTTTTGATCACGGGAATCGACGTAGTTTCGAACCCAACAACCGTCGTCACTCCATCAGTGATTTCCATCTTCAAACTTCTACTTCCTTTATTATTATGATCCCTAAACGCATCTCTGTCTTTTTCCTGTCGTTCGTTATCCACTTCCAAGTTCTTCTGAGCGTCAGGACGTCGGATTTTCTGCAACTGTTTGTGAAAAGGTACGGCGACGTTGATGAAGTAGTTGAATTGCACGGCATATTGACCCTTCAGGATCATCTTCGTACAGTTAGAGCAACCGGTAGGCAGCGTTCCAGCTGCCACATCCGTCAAATCCGCCAAAGTCCACTGCTCGAACACGAAATCGAATAACTCACTAGGTGAATGGTGGGGTGTGTTGGATACAAAACACTCGATACACGCGTTCAACCACTCGTTGTCTCTTGGAATCGATATCCCTCTGCTTCTCATTTGAGCACAAACGGTTGCCACAGCGTCGCTCATTTTTTATTATTGTCCGACATGAAGAACCAAAATCAGCCTGAAACAAAAGATAGAAAATTACCACATGCTTGTTTAATTATCATAAATGAGGAATTTCACCGATTTCTGTTTGCATTTTTCCTGAATAGTTAATGGTGTGGGATAGATGAAAATCGGGCTGATCTCGGAAAATAAGTCTCCTGTTATTTTTGGGAGACAGTCAAAATTTTTATTTTCAAAACTAACCGGGAAAACAGACGTGCAGCGGGAACGCTCGCTGATTGGGCTGTTCGGATCGCCGTCTCCTCCCATTGGGACGACGAAATCTTGTTTTCTAAGAGAAAAGTTATCAAACAAAAACAGAGGAAACCTAATTTTCCCCATCTCGCTTCTTCTATTTTTTTCTTCATTTTTCGATTTCGAACTTTACTGTTTCATGAAATTTTGCATCTGGGGACTAGGGATTTCTCGACCTCAGCGCTTCAAGCGGCCATAAATGAACTATTCCAGGATGACGTCATTTTCCCGGTTTTTTTAAACATTCGTATTTTCTACACTGTTTTGTTTATTCGTAAATTAGGAAGTTCGGGCTGAGAGTTTGCCTTAGGGGGTTTTTAGAGGTGCTGAATCCGATTTTGGGGTCAAAAATAGGAAATTCCGACATGGTGAAATTCCTCATTTCAAGTTCAAAATCCTAAAGAAATAAAAAATTCAAGCTTCTACCAATGAGAAGAACCCTAAAGAATGGCTCAAAGGCCTGATGGACGCAGAAATCGATCCAGCTTACTGTATTGTTTTCTTCTCAATAGCTTGTAAGTTTAAAAACAAAATCTTTTTCGAAAGCAGCTTCATCAGTAGCTCCGTTTTAGATTGTAATTTTCAATAAAGAACCAATGGAATAGAAGAAAATAATCTTTCAAACCCCCCTAAAAATATGGTTATTTACGTATCGAGGGACGTACAACCCAAAAATAAAAAAATAAAATTCGTGGATTAAAATCAAATTCTTGAAATATTGATAATAAGTAGTGTGGACTACACACTTCCTCACATAAAACAACATGAACATGATATTCTAGAGCTTGTATGATTGGCATCAGAGCGGAGGTACAACTATAAGTATATCAAAATTAAGAAACATCGATACAATTGAGCTCCCCAAAGTCCAAAAACCAGACTGCTTGGGTATTTCTGGCACCATGCCTACTTGCCCAACTGCAGCAATGGAAGTACTTTTGGATTTATATGGCTGCTTATTTATTTGTTTGGATTTATATGGCCAGTATCCAGGGCCAGTCACCACAGATTCTTGAGAAAGATAATGCGTAATGGCTCTGACAGTTACTGATCTTATGACAGAAAAAAACAAAATTTTAGCAACACTGTTTGCCTTACTACAAATATGCAAAATAAATTAATTAATTTTTGTTGAGATGCTCCTACATTTCCATTTTTTGTAAGTAATATTTAGCTGATTTTTAAACCTTTATAATATTTAGGGACTATTTCATTATTATCAAGGAAGTTGGATTAAATAGGAGAATGGAATAAGAAAGTACGTATTTTGCCTTGGATACTAACCCGCAACACACCAGACACTTGGAAAGGTCGGTAATGTAGATGATTGCGGATGATACGCGGTGCCTGGCGATCAAGGCAAGCAGTTCAAACAAATGAATTTTTCGGGACTGTTTAGAGTGAGAGGCAACGATCGGTGGGGTGGCGGGGGGTCAGCGCGGGGTCGAGTATTGCTATACCCCCACTACCACCATGGCAAACAGTCAGAAACCTGTTTCGTGACCTTGAATGCAGAGAAACTTGGAAGATGAGCCATGGATACTAATTAGCCCACGCATGAAGACATAACATATCCATCCACCCACATTAGAGAGTTCCTAGGAGATACCACCGTTGAGATACCACACTTTATCGCCTCCTGTGCATGCGCAGTAGATACCACTGGTGGTAGGAGATGCCACAGATTTATCTGTGGGAAAGATACCACTCCTTATCTCAATAGGGATGAATCGTATCTTTTGGTGGTATCGTGAAGTACCCTTCCAAGATTATAACACTATTGTAACCAGAGGAAACATTTTTCTTTTGTGAGTTGGAGACTAGGTACTTATCAAAATCCACTGGATGTTTAATTGATTCTCCACACTGAAATTAAGTCAAGTTGACTGAAAGTTGAGTTTGATTTACGTAAGTTGTATACATTACTATTTCAGTGACGAAAGTTTGTAAATGCAAATCCTTGATACATTTTTAGACGTGGATTAACGACGACGATGAAGTTCTTTTACTGTTTGCTCTGAGTCAATGCACATTGTAAACTCGTTAGTTGTGTTAATTTAATATCAAGTAAAATGTTTTATATTTATTCAGCGTTCTTCACTAACCACCAGTTTTCTCCTACATTGTGGATCTGGGTGATGAACCCACCTTTCCGCTAAATCCACCTAGCACTTCTCCAGTTTTTAACTATAACATCTAAAATGTGATAATTTCGATATTTTATGCCCAGTATCTTTTTAATTTTTTTTTGTATCTATTTATCTATCTATTATCTATTTATTAAATTTGCTACTGGTTTAGACCAACTGGAACTTTACAGTTTAATTACGGAAATACAGCAATTCAAAAATAGGTAATTTCTCCTTGAAAGTGCACATTTAGAGTCGCGTTTATTGAAAGTCGTGTTTTTAGAGTTCGACTAGCTAAACTACTAATTTCAACAAAAAAATAAGGAGAGGAATTTGGAGGCAATCTCAGCTACGATTTGGAACTTTAATCATACCCGTAGCCATAGTTTTCCCAAACATAAAATCAAAAGAAAATACTAGTCTGCAACACGTTGGGACATTTTCATGTCAACCACTACACACAATATACAAAAAATTCTTAGAAATGCTCATCATTGCGATTAAAAACGAATATCTCTCAAAGGCTCAGGTAAGAAAACTGCATCTTTGGCGTAGAAATGAAAAATGGTTAGCCTCCACTTCGGTCGCTCTAGACACAGCAGATACCACAATTCGTATCTTTAGGGTCGCTATCTCCTAGGAACTCTCTATTATCTCAAGGAAGGAAAGCAGTTCGTTTTTTCGCAGCCGCAAATAGCAGCTGTTTGACATTGAATGGAAGGGCTGAAACTTCCAAAGGCACCCTCTCT
Source organism: Apolygus lucorum (assembly GCA_009739505.2). Classification (NCBI taxonomy): domain Eukaryota; kingdom Metazoa; phylum Arthropoda; class Insecta; order Hemiptera; family Miridae; genus Apolygus; species Apolygus lucorum. The sequence continues at coordinate 26,131,505 of CM019172.2, forward strand.
CGAAAACTCTCGATATGAAGGTATTGTTTTTTCACAAATTTAAGATTGTACCATTGAATTTTTAGAATCGAATGAGACTACTCATAGCTTTGTAGGACAAACTGTTCGCTCCCTACGAGAACTTAAGGGTTGGACTTACGATAAATCAGAAAAACGAGTATGAATCGCAAAAGAGGCGTGATCGCCTTTCAAATTTTAGTTAACAAAAATGCGTTCGCCGATCGTTTCTTTGGGATGGACTCGGTTTTGCTTCCTTAGCAACTAGTAATCAAATTTCTAAACGAAGGAATTCTTTATTTCTTCCAGTGGAGTGTGAAGCGTTTAATTCTTCCAAATAAACTTGATTGTGAAGGTAAAACATGGTTGGTTGGTGGTGACAATAGCAAAGCTGAGTTCTTTGCTGGGACGTGATCAATACAGAAAAAAATGAACCTTTGTGTAATAACTTGCAGCCTAGCTGTTTGCCTGACGAATATTATCACTCAAAGGTACATGTTTCGGCGAAACTTCGTCGCCTTCATCAGCCTTTGAACATCATTCTGGGGAAATCACCTGTTGCATCTATAATACATCGTCTTTTGTCAATCATGGAGGGCGCCCTCATCGGTTCTTCAACCTTGTAGAGTAATCGGTGAATAAAAGTTAATGAGGAATTTCACCATGTCGGAATTTCCTATTTTTGACCGCAAAAAAGCACCTCTAAAAACCCCCTAAGGCAAACTTTCAGCCCGATCTTCCTAATTTACGAATAAACAAAACAGTGTAGAAAATACGAATGTTTAAAAAAACCAGGAAAATGACGTCATGCTGGAATAGTTCATTTATGGCCGCTTGAAGCGCTGAGATCGAGAAATCCATAATCCCCAGATGCAAAATTTCATGAAACAGTAAAATTCGAAATCGAAAAACTGAAGAAAAAAATAGAAAAAGCGAGATGGGGAAAATTAGGTTTCCTCTGTTTTTGTTTGATAACTTTTCTCTTAGAAAACACGATTTCGTCGTCCCAATGGGCAACACTGGGAGGAGACGGCGATCCGAACAGCCAATCAGCGAGCGTTCCCGCTGCATGTTTCCCGGTTAGTTTTGAAATTAAAAATTTTGATTGTCTCCCAAAAATAACAGAAGACTTATTTTCCGAAATCAGCCCGATTTTCATCTATCCCACACCATTAACTATTCAGGAAAAATGCAAACAGAAATCGGTGAAATTCCTCATTATTATTGAAAAATGTGAAGTACAGGATCACAGTCTAATGGTTTGCGATAACTGTAGCCATGATTGACAATAGACGATGTATTATAGATGCAACAGGTGATATCCCCAGAATGATGTTCAAAGGCTGATGAAGGCGACGAAGTTTCGCCGAAACATGTACCTTTGAGGCTTTATTTTTTTAGCAAAGCTGAGAAGATCGGTGTAGGCCACCTTAGAGATGTTGTCAGGAGCTAAGACATCACTTCCAAGGGTTGAGTATCTAGCTAGACCCTGTGCTTCACATTAGCACATGATATGTGCGGTATCTTCCGTTTTTCTATATCACAGAAGCGGCAGATGTCCGTTGTTAGTTTGCTCATCTTCTCAAGGTGATATCGAAGTGGGCAGTGACCTGCTAACAAACTCACGAGTATATGGACGTCTTTATTAGGCATATTATCGACGATAGACACCGCCGGAAGAAGGGAATGCCCAAACTTGCAAAAGGCTCTTTAGCGTAGTACACAATTGGATCAGACATGTGAAGATCTGGTATATTGATTAAAGGCCCCTCGACAAGCCTAATCAAGTCTCTTGGGACGAATGCCATGATCTTTCAGGCAGATGTCCATGTAGGTGCATAATATTTGATTTTTATTGTTTTGGTTCATCTTCATTTTTGAATTCATGACAAATTCCATCTTAGTTACTTTTTTATATAATATTTAAAAATTATAATTGAGGGGTTTCCTACAAGAACAAGATAAGTCCAAAGTTTGAAAAAACCCGGTTAAGGCGCCATTTTGTTCCTTAATGTGTGCGATATCTAGTAACAAGTTCATTTCGGCAAGAACCGAACAGGTCCAAGTCTACGGGAGGCTTCAAAATGTGCGCATTTTGCAGGAGAATTCTAGTCCTCTCTATTTCCGCAAGAACGAAATAAGTCTGCGCGCGCGTGGCAACACTACCATGTGTGAGAATTATGGGTTTTCGTCCTTTTCAGTTTTCAACTATTGTGTGAAGATGTTATTCCCATGTGTATTATTATTTTGTTTATTGTTGTTTTATATTTCTGATGTTATTCCCATGTGTATATTTCTTTTTCTTTTTTTTTTTTTTTTTTTTTTTTTGTATATTTCTGATGTGTATATTGTGTAAATTTTCAGTTATTTTTTTCTCTCAAACCAAAATATTTGGAGTTTCTGAACATTTTCTTTTTTCCCTAATAAAGGTTTTTGATGAAACGACTGCTTGTCTACTTATCTATTCATTCATTTTTCAAATCCTTAAGATAGTAGGAACTATTATTTTCTCCTTCATGTTACTGATGGTGAAACAAAGAAAACATGGAAATTGAACCAGCAACATAGGCATCTAAAAAAACATTTTAAATGTTCTAGTTGTCAGTTTTTAAACACAGTTCGGAAATAGCTTCATTATTATTATAAAAACAGAAAATTTTATTACCGTCATAAACATGCAAAACGTATTCACGTCATAAACTTGCAGTACTTGGGCTTCAATGAAAATTCAGCAAGAACCAAACAAGTCTCGTTTTGCAAAAGGAGGGGGAAAATTCAGGAAAAGGCCTTTCACAAAATTCAGCAGGTTTAGAATTTTCGATTTCGGATTTATCTTGTTCTTGTAGGAAACCACTCAATTATTTTTACTATATTACCTATAGTAAAATTTCAGTTCGAGTTCAAAAATTGTACCAGCGTTGATTCTTATTTCTCTAATTTATAAGCCGGTACAACCATGTAATTCAACTGCACACTGAAGAGCTAACACACTGTTTAACACTGTTCAACTGTACATTAAATCGTCAGACAGGCACCAAAAAGTTTGTCTGTCCCTTCGACTAGAAAGCTTCCGCACTCGAGACCAGCACAGTGTCCCAAGAGACACCAAAATAATGGTGGCCATAAATTTAAAGAAAAATATACGATAACATAGAATTTATTATTGAATATGTTTATTTGAGAGCTTATGAATACATTTTTATGTACAGAATTTTGAAAAAACCCTTAGGTCAATTTTGGCGGTAAAAAGGGCTAAGAAATTTTGTGACCAATAACGTCTAGTCCTAATGACGGCAAGAACGAATATTAGTATAAATAATAAGATACCGATGTGAACTGTTGTGGTAAACATGTTGTTGAAAGAAAACCATTTTGTTGGTTTTTACGTCATAGGGTAAAGGCACCAATCATTGGCCACCCCCCAGTCATTGGCCACCTAGTTTTTCAAGTTAGTTTTTTACCACACATTTCTCTCTTGGATTATTTTGAATGTTTTCCTCATTTTAAGTGTCTATTCTATAAGGCAGTTGGATCTTGAAAGTTACAGTGAAGCCCTATATAAACCGCCCAAACTCATTTTAAGTGGTGAAGGTCCATGAATTATGATCATCACACCTGTTTCTTATGAAAACGATAAGCATACCCCTACTCATTCTTAAGGGTTTGATGTGGTTATTTTCAAATTTGATGTAGTTTTTCTTGTGTTTGCATGGTCACCAGTAAATTATTAGTTAATTTCTGCCACCAGGACATGGAATTTTAACAAACTATGGAAAATATAAGGCCGGCTAATAACTGGACGATAGCAAGGGTGATTCCTCCAGTTATTGGCCGGGTGGCCAATGACTGGAATGATGCGGATTTTTCCTACCCCAATCATTGGCCAGCTGGTTTTAACTACCAAGAATGCTTATATAAATGGTTTTATTTATAATAAATAAAAAATTTATTTATATAAGCACTCTTATATTAATCTCCAGATCTACTATGAATAATTTTTAGTCAAGAAGCTATTATTTCTGGCACTAAAATGATTCCAGGGAAACGTAAGAAAATACGTTTGATTGGTTCCATTCTTCTTAGATCTTGGAATGGTAAATGAATTTTAGTTAACTCTCCAATGCATATCCTCAACCAAAACGTGCCTTCGTACCTACTCTATATAGTTTTTCGTTCTGTTCTTGTCAGTTCTCAGTTGAGTTTGTATGCAGTTCTTCGTTTCATTACCTATAAATTCCACGTTTGGTTCTGGTCAGCCGACCTTTTAGGTCATGAAAATTTGTGAAAACATTTGAGAACAGACATAGGAGACTGCTCAAGGGGTAAGAACGAAAGATATCATATCAGGGGCTGCTCATGGATATGTACTCGTACTTGGTCCTCAACTGTGGAATGCATCATACGATGGTTTCCTACGATTGGAAATGCATGAGGACTATTTTTTTGTAGAATTATGCTGATGTGGCAGCAATAGTACTAGCAAGGACAATGGATTCAGCCCATGCCCAACGATAGTAATGGATTGGATGGAAAAACACAGTCAGGCACTAGCTACAGCAAAGACAGAGTTAGTCATATCACGCATAAGCTCATACCTACCATCATTCCGATTAGGATTTTTAACGCTGAAGTAACAACTAAACCAGCAGAAAGGTATCTAGATGTCATGTTTGACACAAAAATCACATTTTGTGAACATATAAGAAGAACTGCAGACAGGGCTGCACAAAAATCAGCAGCTCTGTCACTTTATGAGGAACGTAAATGACTCTAGACCATGCACAAGACGCTTGATGATGACAATGGTGCAGTCAATTCTCTTTTATAGAGATGAGGTGTGGACGGATGCGTTGAGTGTGGCATATCCCCAACAGAAATTTAATAGCTGCACAGCAAAGATGAGCTATACGAATCGCCTAGCGCTTACCGAACGGTGTCCAAACCTGCAGTCTATGTCCTTACCAGCGTCATACCAATTCAGCTGATGTCTTCAAAGAGAAAAATAATCTTCGATAGAAGGGATGTAGGAGACTGGTCCTGCATAGCCAAGGAAAAAAGAGAGCGCGCTTTGGCAAACTGGCTAGAGATATGGACTGAAGAATGACAGAGAACAGTGGTCTGCACGGCTAGTGCCAAACATTGAGACATGGATGGACAGGAAGCATGAAGGACTGAACTTTTTCCTTACACAGTTTCTTCACAGGACATGGACTGTTTTATGCCTATCTGCATAAAATGGGAAAGGTTTAACTGTCCCAACATGCCTGCACTGCCAGAAGAGAGAAGATGGATTTTCAAATGTATCATATAGATGGTTGAAAGAAATCAGCTGCTAGAAGAACTGTGGTTAGCTCCCCAAAGTTCAACACCAGAAACTGTTGTCAACAAGATGCTGGAAGGTGAAAGGAGCTGGAGCTCTTGTAGCAGTGTATGAGAGTACACAGAGAGTATCCTCACAAGGACGACATGGTTATAACGGGACAGAGACAGAAGGGAGCACCTGGTCCGTCCCCCCATCTGGTACTAATGAAGCGGTATAGGACACAGCCAGAAGTAATGAGTTAAACGGTTCTAGGCTGAGCTTTCAGCGTGGGAGAAAAGGAGGTGTTTTTTTAGTGGGGGATCCCACATAACCTCGAAAACGCAGACCCTTCAAGGTATCTTACGAGATCCAACTCGATCTGTGGATCTTTAGGGCTTTCTCACCTGCCTGCCGGAAAAAATTGTGAAGTTTTCCGTCACAGTGGAGCAGAAAACGATGAATACAGGGTGGCCAATGACTGGGGACAAGGTGGCCAATATTAGGAACTCCCGGCCAATGACTGGGGGGAAACGGATTTTACGAAAATAATTGAAAAAAATATTTACTAGATCTTTTATTTGTTTGAAATTGTTATTGTATCGTAATATTTGGATGTTAAGCTTCCTAAAAAACCAGGAAAGAAACAAATACCATCAAAAATAAAGCAGGTATGAAGATAAACGTTGTTAAGTGGCCAATGACTGGTGCCCTTACCCTAACAAGGTTCTAGGTTGAGTCCGGTGTGATCATCAGGTTGCAGATGGGTGACAACTTCAACCAAAAAAGATCCCTAACTTCCAAAAACTATTCGAAGATAAACTACATAATATAAACGTACAGAAATATGACTTACCGTGAACATCACAAACAGAACAACAGTAGTAGCTGCATCAGCTCACTGAATACATCGCGTGTAAAAACCCATCGGGGTTCAAAACGGCAATATTACTAACAAGGAGATCTCGACGTAGAATCCTACAGAACAGAAACGAAGAATAAACAGAAGGAATATTAATATTTTGGCTTTAAAATTTGCAGCACGTTCGAAACTTTGTCAACTTATTTACGCGCCTTGCTTACGAGAATTTGATAACAGCGATAAGGCAGATAAAAGATATCATGTTGTTGTTGTTGTTCGGCGACATCGTGGAGGAATGCTGCATTGATCTCGGGAAGCAGCGCTCGCAGGGCTCTGACGGATAGAAAACGAACTACATCACACGATTTCCCGCTTTTCTTAACGATAGAACATGTCGATGGCATCACATGATAACCTCGTATCTCACCCACCTGTAATCCAATTTTTAGCGATAAGAAACCATGGTTATCAGTGACACTCAGCCCTCTTGATCAAAACCGAGGTTATCATTTAGGGCGTTAGAGAGCACAAAATGCAATTCCCGCTAAAAATTGAATTACAGGTGGGTGGGATACGACGTTTTCATTTAGAGAATCCAAAAAGAACCATTTTGGCCAAAAATTGAGATACGAGGTTATCATAATATGATGCCATCGATGTGATGGTTTATTCCGAATTATCTGAGGCAAAACCACTCTGTGTATTCAGTTCTTAATTCAAAACCATCATTTTAGTAGTCGAGGCCCTCGTATTCTCGCAGTGCGATACGTAAGGACTAGATTTAAATTGTGCAAGATTGCTTTCATCATCTTATAGTAAGTATGGCCTGAAAGGATCTACCTAGCGCTCAAGTAATTTTCCGAAAATTGTGGGAGGTAATATTGCTTCCGAGTCTACCAAGGTGGCGGAAGCTTTTTTTCACTTTTCAAGGATGAAAAAAAAGTACTCCATAATCTAAATTTTCACTAGCGTTTTACGTTTTAGACCTTTCTGAACAATTTTGGTTCCGTATCTGTCTGTCTGTGTGTCTGTCATGAATGAGGAATTTCACCATGTCGGAATTTCCTATTTTTGACCCCAAAATCGAATTCAGCACCTCGAAAAATCTCCTAAGGCAAACTTTCAGCCCGAACTTCCTAATTTACGAATAAACAAAACAGTGTAGAAAATACAAATGTTTAAAAAAAACCGGGAAAATGACGTCATGCTGGAATAGTTCATTTATGGCCGCTTGAAGCGCTGAGATCGAGAAATCTATAGTCCCCAAATGCAAAATTTCACGAAACAGTAAAGTTCGAAATCGAAAAACTGAAGAAAAAAATAGAAAAAGCAAGATGGGGAAAATTAGGTTTCCCCTGTTGTTGTTTGATAACTTTTCCATTAGAAAACACGATTTCGTCGTCCCAATGGGCAACACTGGGAGGAGACGGCGATCCAAACAGCCCAATCAGCGAGCGTTCCCGCTTCACGTCCGTTTTCCTGGTTAGTTTTGAAATCAAAAATTGTGATTCTCTCCCAAAAATACCAGGAGACTTATTTTCCGAAATCAGCCAGATTTTCATCTATCCCACACCATTAACTATAATAGTTAATGTGTCCTGAATAATTCAGGACAAATGCAAACAGAATTCGGTGAAATTCCTCATTCCTTGTAACGCGCATAACTATACGAAATTATAGTCCGATTTCTATGAAATTTTCAGGGATTGTGCGGATTGGTGTGTAGACGGTCCCCTATGAAAATCATCATCCCCGGACTGATAGAAACGACTGCGCATGCGCAAACGTGAATTCCTTGTAACAGCCAGAACTTCCACATTTTATACCCGATTTCGATGACATTTTCAGGGATTACGCGGATTAGGTCCCCAATGAAAATCAAGGCCTTAAAATTTACAGTAGCCTCTGCGCTTGCGGGGTGTAGTTCGTTATCCGCCCCCATTTTGTTCTCTCTTTTGCAAGCACACCCAACCTCCTTTTTCAATTTTTGAGGAGTGTTCCGTGAACTATATTTCATGTACTGTAAGAATAATATACCGCACTTATGTTTTCAAATACCCCAAGCAATGAAACTAGACATTGAAAAAAGTGGGGGGCGTATACCGAACTATTTCCCTAAGAAAAAGTTCGATAACCGCCCCCACGACCGAATTGCATTGATTCGGCCTGGGACGTTTTCTTGGGAGAGATAACTGGTGAGGCAGAGAATAACTTTGATCGAAAGTTAAGAGGTTGAGATGCGATGCTCATAAATAAAATAAAAACGATGTTGACTGTAGCGGAGAAGTCACTTCCGACCGTAGGTCAACGTTCGAGAAGCGATAGGGTGAGTCGTCATAAGGTCTTGAAGCGAAAGACGTTGTGTTCTAACATGTCGTGGGAATGGGGAGGGACTTCCTTATTTCAATGAGGAATTTCACCGATTTCTATTTGCATTTTTCCTGAATAGTTAATGGTGTGGGATAGATGAAAATCGGGCTGATTTCGGAAAATAAGTCTCCTGTTATTTTTGGGAGACAGTCAAAATTTTTAATTTCAAAACTAACCGGGAAAACGGACGTGGAGCGGGAACGCTCGCTGATTGGGCTGTTCGGATCGCCGTCTCCTCCCAGTGTTGCCCAATGGGACAACGAAATCGTGTTTTCTAAGAGAAAAGTTATCAAACAAAAACAGAGGAAACCTAATTTTCCCCATCTCGCTTTTTATATTTTTTTCTTCAGTTTTTCGATTTCGAACTTCACTGTTTCGTGGAATTTTGCATCTGGGGACTATAGATTTCTCGATCTCAGCGCTTCAAGCGGCCATAAATGAACTATTCCAGGATGACGTCATTTTCCCGTTTTTTTTAAACATTTGTATTTTCTACACTGTTTTGTTTATTCGTAAATTAGGAAGTTCGGGCTGAAAGTTTGCCTTAGGGGTTTTTTAGAGGTGCTGAATCCGATTTTGGGGTCAACAAGCGACTCGGACATACAAAAAAAAAAAAAAAAAAAAATCGTCGTCCCATGACAACCCGAATTGAGTACCTCCTCTTTCGCGCGCCTTCGGCGCGTTGAAGTCGGTCAAAAATAGGAAATTCGGACATGGTGAAATTCCTCATTGCGTTCTCAGTTAGTTACTGGCTTGTACGAGTGTTGTTTTTTTCCATTATTAACTATGTGGGGGCGCATACCGAACTTTTTCACTACCTAGAGAAATAGTTCGGTATTCGTCCCCACTTTTTTCAACACCTAATTTCCCAATCTTAACCAATCAAAAATTATAATTCGTCACGATTGTGCTCAAGACGATGAAATCTAGTTTACGGAACACTCCTCAAAAAATGAAAAAGGTGGTCGGGTGTGCTTGCAAAAGAGAGATCAAAATGGGGGCGGATAACGAACTACACCCCGCATGCGCAAACGTAAAATCCTTGTAACAGCCATAACACATTTTTCATCCGAATTTGATGAAATTTTCTAGGATTGTCCAGATTAGCGTGTAGATGGTCCCATATGAGGGTAGTGAAAGGTACTTAGAGATTGGTGTTTTGAGATTATCTTCTATGCATCGAATCATCTATATAATCGGGTTATGGATACGAGGAAGCTACGAGGGTGGATCAAATATAAACGGGACTCTGACCTCTGAGCGCCGACGGTTGACAGAAGCGGGCCTGTCACTTCGAGATTGTTTGAACAGGTTCATTAGAAGGTGGATGAGGGGGGCGTCTCCCCCTTTACAACCTTTCATGAGTAGTTATCGCGATGTCTGAACAAAAGGTGCCCGTTTCCATTGAGCAACGAATTATCAAAAAATTTCTTACCCGTGAAAGAGTCAAACCTTCGGAAATTTTTCAAAGGTTGACTGCCCAGTTCGGGGACCAAACCCTCTCTAGGACCCGTGTGTTTGCCTGGCACAAAGAGTTTCAGGAGGGAAGAGAGCGAGTAGAGAATGAGGAACACGATCGTCGTCCCCGGAACAGCATTACGGATGAGAACATTCAAGCGGTTTGTGACATTCTTGAAGATGATCGACTTGTGACTGTCTCCGAAATCGCTGAGCAGGTAGGGGTAAGTTATGGGAGCTGCCAAACGATCATTACAGAGCACCTAGGATTCCGTAAAGTGTGTGCCAGATGGGTCCCTCGCCTTTTGACTGCAGATCAGAAGTTGAGACGTTTGGAGGTCTGTCAGAGGCTTTTTGCAAGGTTTGAGGAAGAAGGGGAAGCATTTTTGGCTAGCATCGTCACCTGCGACGAAACATGGGTCCATCATTACACACCCGAATCGAAGCAAGCCAGTATGGAGTGGCGGAGGAAGGAGGAGACAGCCCCAGTGAAAGCAAAAACTCGACTGTCTGCTGGCAAGGTTTTTTTCAACTGTTTTTTTCGACTATCGAGGCGTTTTGCTCATTGATTTTTTGCATGAGCGAAGAACAATCAATGCTGCCTACTATTGTGAGCTGCTGACTCAGGTGAGGGCTGCATATCGCAGTAAAAGACGGAATCAACCAATTCGTGACGTCATCCTCCTCCACGACAATGCAAGGCCCCATACTGCAGCTCTAACTGTTCAAAAATTGGAAGAAATGCATTGGACTCCACTTGATCATCCTCCCTACAGCCCTGACCTATCGCCCTGTGATTTTCACTTGTTTGGGCCACTTAAAGAAGCCCTAGGCGGACAGCGATTCGAGGATGATGAGGGGTTCGTGCGCAATTGGCTTCAGACGCAACCTTCATCGTTTTTTGATGCTGGGATTAAAAAACTTCCTATTCGCTGGGAAAAATGTGTCACAAAAGCAGGAGACTATGTAGAAAAGTGACATATACCCGCTTTTTATTTTCTAACAAATAAAATTAAAAAAAATAAAATAAATAAAGTCCCGTTTATATTTGATCCACCCTCGCATGTGCCACACCTACTTGTTATTTTATGCATTGATTCTGCTATCTAGGCTGGTAGGTTTGCTGGTTTTTGTACATTAATGTTTCTATGCCTATCTATTTCTATACTTTGTGCTATTTTTTTGGTTTCCAAGGTACATCTGTTGCCTCCTCCAAGTAATATGTAGTTTATAGTATAGTGTATGGAGATTCAGAAAACACTCTCTCCACTGTCACATGAACATGCCATTAGGAACTTTGAATTCACTTCAAGTAAGCACATTCCAGTGAGATGGACCTACAAGCTGTTTTTTTTTTTTTTTTTTGTAGGGAATGGGGAAATCCTTTAAGAGCGAAGTATAACACATTTACACCTACAAGCTTTAAATGTGCAGGAACTAAATCAATAAACGTTTTAACCCTTAATATCCTGAAGTATCTTTTCGGAAGTCCGATTTTTACCTGCAACACTTTATCGACTTATAACAGTTTTCCTCTTAATTTGAGGAAAACTAGACGGCATTTTTTGGACACCTCAGCAGGATAGATACTTCAGAATGGGAGGGGGGGGGATTCGCTATTAAAAATAAGCTATTTAGAATACGTTCTATCCAATTTTGGCTTGCCAGAATCAGCAGCTTTTTATTCTAAAACAAATGAATAGTCGAAATAGTACAAATAAAACTGTTAGTACAATAAGAGTCCTGTTAGTCCTTCAGGAGTATTTCAATGGAATATTGATGCAGTGGCCCCCAAATCCTGAGGTTTCCAGTAAGACATCTGCTCTGCTCCCAAGGTATCCAAAAGACAGCATTGAAAAAATCTAAATTTTCTTTTATTGTTGGATATTCCCTACCACAACTATTGTTTCTACATCTCGTGGTTTTTTCTGTAATATTCCAAATTAAATTTGGTAGAATAGATGTTATAATACGGTTCCTGAACTAATTCATGAAACTAACCTTTACTGTCCCCCGGTTCGTGGTAGAGGTGGGTCTGATCTTAACACGATGTTACCTCAGGTATCGATGGTTTTTAATCGGTTTTTTTTACACGATAGTTGAAGCATCAAGCTAGCCGAAAGAGTATATCGGTTTTGGCTTAAAAGTGGTTGAACCGTGTCGCAGAATGTTCAAAAAATCGGACATCCGAAAAGATACTTCAGGATATTAAGGGTTAAAGGATCATGATGTCATACTTGCGTGGGTCGATAGTTCCTTCAAAAACATAAAGAGGAGATAGAAAGCCCTGTTTGATGTACAGGTTCCTATACTCTTGCCTTTATTTGAAGAGCTCTGGGATTTTTGAAGGCCCCAAAGGTTCGGCATCGCTGCAAGAATCCGAGCCCCAGCGGAAGGTCGAGGTATACCTGCGCGACCCCTCCGCCCGTGACCCCCCCCCCCCCCCAACAGTTTACCCTCTTCTGCAAATGCACACTTGATTCACAAATTATTTCGATCATCCCATCACCAAAATCGTGATCAGCGAGAAAAATTGAACATATCAAGTAAAAACTCGAGGCAGGTACGATTAAAACTCAGCAGCCCTCTCCCGGCCAATCCACCCAAACGAATCACGCCCTTTTCGCCGAATTACAGGAAATTTGGACTCATTTTCATCAGAATAATTAGTACGTTACGAATTTAAATTACAAAAAATGTTCACCGAACGATAAATAATTAAATTGTATGTTGATAGAAGAGGAAGAAGGAAGAGGGATGATGGGTTTTGACCGTGAAGGGTTGTGAGTTGAGACCCCAAGGTGAGCACCTTGCAACGTTGCCACCTCTTGGCAGGGAAGGGGTTTTGGAACCCGCGGTCCAGAGCTCTTTAAATAAAGGCAAGAGTATAGTTAAGAATAATGTTAGCTTAGCTGAAAGAACATGCCGCATGCGAACCCGATGGGGAAGGGAAGTACGGGAGAAGAGGTCATACCTGGGATGCCTGTGTGGCCCCTTCTGCCAGGGCGTCTGAGCCCCGGAGTCCCCGGGGGTCCTCGGGGGCCCACCAGACCTGACCTCAACTCCTCCCACTGATCTGAACTCAAAAATAAAAGGCAAACAAAAAAGAAAAATATGAAGCTTCGAGACAACAAAAAAAGACAATCATTTGACATCAAAATGATCATTAACGAAAAAAATGAGAAAACAATTCATTGTTGGGGAGTTATTGAGTTTTTCATTTTTGACCAGATGCGAGCAATCTAAGCAAAGCGTAAGCTAAGTGCATTTCATCCAGCCACCAACACACACGAACAAACCTGGAGGTCCTTGCTGACCAGGGGGTCCTGGGGGCCCAGGTTTACTTCGTCCAGGGGGGCCCGGGGGCCCAGTAAGTGATGACGTCAGCTCACTCAGCTGCTCTGTTGAAACGGGTCATGGGCAGTGAGGATCATTCGTTAGGATAACGCAAAATAATCTCAATATCCCTAATCGTTTTGTTTCATTCAAAATAACAACAATGTTCGATACTAAGATCAAATTTCTACAAAATCGGACCACCCTCTCAAAATTGTTGGATCTTCCCGGAAAAAGGTGGGACACCTTACACAAGTTTCCATTACGTTTTGAAAGTGGAGACAGGAAAAGAAAAATTTGTGCTGCAACATCAATACTTAACACGTTGGTGTTTAGCTGTAGGTATTTCATGGTAGGGGTGTGTCAGTCCAGATATTTCCCTGGAACGGTTCCAACAGTTACAGTGACAAAGATGAAACCGTTCCAAATTACCGGTACAGTTCCATTACTGGTATAGGCGGTCAAATCCCACTCACATTACATGGATGAAGCAGGCAGTCAAATCCCTTCCATGCTTATGATCTCAACTTGCAATACAATAGCATCATTTTCCTTGAAAATTCGCTAAAAGGAAGGAATTTGAACCAGTGTTACAAAAGAGACAATTTATTATTAATAATAGTGACCAAACAATTCAAGGAAAGAATAATGACTCCTACAAGGGACTCCTCCCTCTTGTTGTTGCCTATCACGGAATTCCTTGGCAATCTAATTAGAGCATCCATCCATCCATCCAAGAATAATGACGTTGCAGTTTAAGAACTTAACATGACAATAATAAATTAATAATACTGGAGACAACTTCCAAGGTAACCTGTCCAGAAGATCACTTCCCGCTCAAGAGCCATTCCATGATACCATTATGTTCTCAGTCCATGGAAGTAGTAAGGGCGCTTCCAGGCACAACATGGAACAGATCTGAGAAAAAGATCAATGCTTACCGGTCCAAAACCCTTCCCGGTACAGAGCCATCCTCCATGATATCTTATCGGTCCGGTTCCATCCTTACCAGTCCCGTTCCATCCTTACCAGTCCCGTTCCATCATTACCAGTCAGGTTCCATCCTTACCAGTCCAGTTCCATCCTTACCAGTCCGGTTCCATCCTTACCAGTCCTGTTCCATCATTACTGGTCAGGTTCCATCCTTACCAGTCTAGTTCCATCCTTACCAGTCCTGTTCCATCATTACTGGTCAGGTTCCATCCTTACCAGTCCAGTTCCATCCTTACCAGTCCCGTTCCATCCTTACCAGTCCCGTTCCATCCTTACCGGTCAGGTTCCATCCTTACCAGTCCCGTTCCATCCTTACCGGTCCTGTTCCATCCTTACCAGTCCCGTTCCATCCTTACCAGTCCCGTTCCATCCTTACCGGTCCAGTTCCATCCTTACCAGTCCCGTTCCATCCTTACCGGTCCTGTTCCATCCTTACCAGTCCAGTTCCATCCTTACCAGTCCCGTTCCATCCTTACCAGTCCCGTTCCATCCTTACCGGTCAGGTTCCATCCTTACCAGTCCCGTTCCATCCTTACCGGTCCTGTTCCATCCTTACCAGTCCCGTTCCATCCTTACCAGTCCCGTTCCATCCTTACCGGTCCAGTTCCATCCTTACCAGTCCCGTTCCATCCTTACCGGTCCTGTTCCATCCTTACCAGTCCTGTTCCATCATTACTGGTCAGGTTCCATCCTTACCAGTCCAGTTCCATCCTTACCAGTCCCGTTCCATCCTTACCAGTCCCGTTCCATCCTTACCGGTCAGGTTCCATCCTTACCAGTCCCGTTCCATCCTTACCGGTCCTGTTCCATCCTTACCAGTCCCGTTCCATCCTTACCAGTCCCGTTCCATCCTTACCGGTCCAGTTCCATCCTTACCAGTCCCGTTCCATCCTTACCGGTCCTGTTCCATCCTTACCAGTCCCGTTCCATCCTTACCGGTCCTGGTCCATCCTTACCAGTCCCGTTCCAACCTTACCGGTCCAGTTCCATCCTTACCAGTCTGGTTCCATCCTTACCAGAACCGTTCCATCCTTACCGGTCCAGTTCCATCCTTACCAGTCCCGTTCCATCCTTACCGGTCCTGTTCCATCCTTACCAGTCCGGTTCCATCCTTACCAGTCCGGTTCCATCCTTACCAGTCCGGTTCCATCCTTACCAGTCCAGTTCCATCCTTACCAGTCCCGTTCCATCCTTACCAGTCTGGTTCCATCCTTACCAGAACCGTTCCATCCTTACCAGTCCCGTTCCATCCTTACCGGTCCAGTTCTATCCTTACCAGTCCCGTTCCATCCTTACCGGTCCTGTTCCATCCTTACCAGTCCCGTTCCATCCTTACCGGTCCTGGTCCATCCTTACCAGTCCCGTTCCAACCTTACCGGTCCAGTTCCATCCTTACCAGTCTGGTTCCATCCTTACCAGAACCGTTCCATCCTTACCGGTCCCGTTCCATCCTTACCGGTCCTGGTCCATCCTTACCAGTCCCGTTCCAACCTTACCGGTCCAGTTCCATCCTTACCAGTCTGGTTCCATCCTTACCAGAACCGTTCCATCCTTACCGGTCCAGTTCCATCCTTACCAGTCCCGTTCCATCCTTACCGGTCCTGTTCCATCCTTACCAGTCCGGTTCCATCCTTACCAGTCCGGTTCCATCCTTACCAGTCCGGTTCCATCCTTACCAGTCCAGTTCCATCCTTACCAGTCCCGTTCCATCCTTACCAGTCTGGTTCCATCCTTACCAGTCCGGTTCCATCCTTACCAGTCCCGTTCCATCCTTACCAGTCCCGTTCCATCCTTGCAGGTCCGGTTCCATCTTTACTGGTCTGGTTCCATCCTTACCAGTCCAGAGTCAAGATATCTTATTGGTCCGTGGAACTGGACCGGTAAGGGTTGAGTTTTTGTCACTGCGTGGAACCGTTCCAAGTTGATACTCGGTTCCACAGTCCTGGTGCAGCTTTACCAACACACCTCTATTTCATGGTGATTCAAGATGAAAGATAGGCCTAAAGAGGAATCGTTTCATAAACCTCCAAATATAAATACCAAATGAAAATCTTGGTGTGGAAATAACTTAAGATAGGTAAGTAATGAAAACATATTAGATACGAAGGTACTTTACCTCTAAGGACTGCCATGCAGATTTCTTTCAGCTCGACTTCGCTGTAAGACCTGCCCTGGAGATAGAGTTGAATCATTACTTCGCTTCAAAAGGACGGAGGATGTGGTTGGTAAACACCCAAATTCCAAAACAGCCGGGTATTCATAAATTGTTAATTAATATGGTTTTATTGTCAAGATGTAGAAAAACAAGGAGAAGAGTCCTTCCTTTTCCAACGGATGAAGCGCACTAAGCACGTCGTGCTAAGCCAGAAAAACGTAACGTGAAACTTTGACCAAATTGAGTTATTGGTATCCGGGGGTTTTGGGGGTCGATTTCTAACGATTTTCAGAATTTCAGAGTCGTATCTCTACTAGAGATGCCTCAAACAAGCCTTTCGATTTCCGCATTAAGGCGTGTTAAACCATTTCCGTCGACTGTGACACACCTATATGTAACACAGTAAGAGGCTTCTTGCAGTTCGGTTTACAGCTACTCTAAGTTTCCGAGTCGTTTGAATTACGCTTAGATATCAAGGAGAAGTGCCTTATTACGGATTACCACCAAAATTTTAGTCCCCGCGTCAATTTTGCAGCATTTACGAACGTTTGTTTCGGACCAAGGGCGCAGTGAAAATAATTTCAAGACCCGCCATCTTGTAAGTACTCTACATCTATTGTTGTTGGTTTTTTTGTACCCTTGTTGGTAGTAATTCCTTCCTTAGGTTTATAAAATATGATTCGAGTTTGCTAACCTCAGTTATATAACAATGTTGCTTTCTGGTACTACTAGAAATAGTACTGTGACAAATATGTCACAGTCATCATACGAAGTTCAAAAATGAGAACTTCATACCATGCATCCCAAGTTTTTTCCCTCCGTTATTACTTGTCAGGTAGTTGTTTGAATTTCAGTTTTCAATCATTTTCATCAAAATCTACTCAGTTTAAACTCACGTTCACTCACAATCTTTTCCATTTTTCACTAACGTCGTGCAAATTCGTGGAATTGAAATGGAGTGATACTGAAATATGGTAATAATTATCATGTTCCTTGTATTCGATTTGAATTTATATGAAAATTGAAGTACGAACTTCCAATACGATTTTTTTTAATTTTCGGCATTTATTTGAAAATTTGTTTTATTGACTTATCGTGTTCCTTTTAATTGCCTTCATTGGTTCTAATTTTCAGGAAAAATTATAAAAGTTATTTGATTTAGAAAATTTTGATTCCATAACATTACTTGATTTAGCTGAATAATTGAATGACTTGTATCAGATTGATCTCTGATTTATACTTCATCGATCTGAGATTTGTAATTGATTGATCTCTAATTCATTATTCGATTTTGTTTGAATAATAAAGTCATATTTCGTTCCGTAAAACACTGATAATTTATCGACCAAGATGCTCACTGCCTGTGAAAAAGTTCACTGAAATGAATGTCTGTGACTGTGACATGTATGTCACAGTAGATTCTCCCACTCCTAGGACCCATATTTGTTTTGACATTTTTCTCAACTCAAGAGAGCTTAGTTAGACAAAACTAGGTAAGAACCAATTTCTTTCTAATTTTTTTTTTATTCTCGGCGGAAATGGGTTAACTTGATTTTGCTAAGAAACTAGTCGTATCAGAGCGATTCAGAAGAAGAAAACTCGTATCTTGACACTGATACGGGAATCGGCCTTGGTATTTCGACGATAGGTACGAATTCTGAATCGGCATGATACGACTTTTTGCCTCTGAAAACTCAGCATTAAGTGGTGACTGAGTTTATGCTTTACTTTATGGTTCCCTGTCTGTCCGTCTGTCTTTCATGAAATCCTTCTTACGGGGTTATGGAAACGAGGAAGCTATGTGACACACCCACTTGGCACACTTTTTTCTCTATTCATTATTTATAGGGGAAGGATGGGAGTTTCAGACTTACAGGGGATCCAGGTTGGCCGTGGAGTCCTGGCGGGCCCCTTTGGCCAGGGGGCCCAGGCATACCAGGGGGGCCCTCTTTCCCGGGCAACCCTGGAACACCCGGGGAACCTTCGGGCCCCCGTTCGCCGTTAGCACCTCTTTCTCCAGGCTGTAAAAAAGGAATAGACATAGATTTTTCTTGGAAATTTCATGTTCATGGATGCCATGTTAATAATATGTTTTTCTTGAAAGTTACGATAAGCAACAGGCGAAAGACTCACCAAACCCGTCAGACCTGGGAGCCCTCTAGCGCCTGGTAGTCCTGGATAGGCCTCCTGGTCGGTCGCGTAGCCCGTGTTGATGATCGTCTCACCTGGAGGTCCAGGGGGCCCAGGGGCACCTTGGGGCCCCGTCTTCCCCTCAGGGCCAGGGGCTCCTATCGATCCAGGGATGCCAGGCAGGCCGCTTGTGCCCTGCAAAATTCCAAATACCGCAATCAACACCATCAGGATAAAACAGTTCAAGGAATTGTTTTCATGTTTTTGGGCACTTAAGGCGAGCAATTTTGGTTTATTATTTTCAATAATGAACCTTTGGAATCGACCAAGAAAAAAAAAATTTCAACACCTCAAAATTTGATGGTTTACGTTTCAAGGTACGTAGAATCCAAAAATCGAATAAAAATTTGGCCGTCCGTCCGCCGTACGCGGCACTTTCGCCACTTAGCATTGACCGATTTTGATGAAATTTGGTATGTAGGCTCCATCTGGGGTCTAGTTGTGCCCCGAAGCTTTTGGTTGATGTAGATCACTTCTAAGGGTTCCAAAATCAATTTTGAAATTTTGAAAACGCCCCAACTCAAAAAATTTTGATATAAAGGTATTGTTTTTCCTTCAATTTAAGATTCTATAGAATTTTTAGAATTTTTTGAGACCACGCGGAGCTCTGTAGGACAAACCGTTCGCTCCTTACGAAAATATAAGGGTTTATATAGAAATATATACATATATAAATCAAAACACGAGTGTGAATCGCAAAAGAGGCCTAATCTCCGTTCAAATTAGAGCTGACCGAAATGCGATCGATGGTTGGTGATTTTGATTTTTTTTTTTTTTTTTCTTTTCATATTGGATGGTTGGTGATTTTGTAGACGAGTGATCTATATAGAAAAATAATAAACCATTGTGTAATAATTTGCAGCGTTTTTACGGCAATTATTGCTCAAACGAGAATGAGGAACTTCACTGATTTCAGTTTGCATTTTTCCTGAATAGTTAATGGTGTGGGATAGATGAAAATCGGGCTGATTTCGGAAAATAAGTCTCCTGTTATTTTTGGGAGACAGTCAAAATGTTTAATTTCAAAACTAACCGGGAAAACGGATGTGAAGCGGGAACACTCGCTGATTGGGCTGTTCGGATCGCCGTCTCCTCCCAGTGTTGCCCATTGGGACGACGAAATCGTGTTTTCTAAGAGAAAAGTTATCAAACAAAAACAGGGGAAACCTAATTTCCCCCATCTTGCTTTTTCTATTTTTTTCTTCAGTTTTTCGATTTTGAACTTTACTGTTTCATGAAATTTTGCATCTGGGGACTAGGGATTTCTCGATCTCAGCGCTTCAAGCGGCCATAAATGAACTATTCCAGGATGACGTCATTTTCCCGGTTTTTTAAACATTCGTATTTTCTACACTGTTTTGTTTATTCGTAAATTAGGAAGTTCGGGCTGAAAGTTTGCCTAAGGAGGTTTTTCGAGGTGCTGAATCCGATTTTGGGGTCAAAAATAGGATATTCTGACATGGTGAAATTCCTCATTGTGGCTTCGAAAATTGCCCGGCAATTTTTCCTTATTCGAGAAATAGATCGAGTCTCCAGCAATAATTGCCTGGTGTTCCTCCATATTGTTGTGAGTTGTCGCGAAGCCGGCAAGTTTTGAAGTCCATCACGAGTGGTCTTGAATTGCTCGTTTCGGCAATTTTGTGTCGAGAGACAGGGAGAAAGGTCACATTCGAAGAATTCACAAGGAAATACAATTGATTGATTTATACTTTTTGTAAATATAGATTCAAATATACAACTATACAAAAAAGTATATAAAAGTAAATTGTATACAAGAAGTATATAAAAAGGAAATTGTCCAACAGGAGTTCAGAAAGGATCGTCGAACTCCATTCTCGCTGCCTTATCTTTCTCTTCCTTTTTCTCCTAGATGCAGCCAGGACCACTACAGCAGCAGCAAGATTGACTTATTCTTCCCACATCGTTTAACTTTCGATCCTCAAGGGACACGAGTTTGAAGAACAACTGTGTTTGGACTGTCCCGCCCAAAGTGGGCAGTCGGTCCAAAGAGAAAGTAGTCCCTTTTTACCAACAAAGTAGTTCCCTAAGAATGAACCAAATTAGATCATCTCATACATTCAAAGGGTTATAGCATTCAGAACTAATAGGCCAGTATTAGATCTGTAAGAGTTGATGAACTAGTAGACCAAGGACGATCATAATTAATCATAATTAAGAACAACATTGTGGCGATAGCACACCTGTTCACCATTTTAAGTTAATTAAGTAGGTACTGATTGACAGCATGAGACCTACAAATTTTGCTAAAGTTATCAATTCCAAATAATCAAACAATAATAACCACCGATAATATGCAAACGTAACTGAAAGGAAATGGAATGCTTCTGTAGAAAAGAAAAGACGTTCACTCCCACAAAATTACTAATCAACACAAATAAATATAACGGAGAAATGAACTGCAGTTCCTGTCATCACAAAGATAGAAGGAGTCGCTACCTGTGGAGAGATGCGAGGAAGCCTGGTACGGCAGGGAGCAAGATGTGGAAGCACCCTAGCGGCGGACCGGCGAACGGACAATAAGACACGAGAATCTCGCTAGAGGGCAGCACAGGATGAAGACCAAAGGACTCTCCCGAGAGTCTCTCACGACGGCAATTCACTCGGTCATCAGAATTGACCCTAATTAACCAAGCTTCAATTTATTCCTAAATTAACTAGCCAAATTTGTCTGGTGTGAAGCTTCACCCCAACCTGATTCACATAATATGTGAATCTATATTATATTTTCTCTATATTATAGAGAAAAGACTTGATCTAATTTATTGAAAGAGATTGAAATAAAGAGGATTACCTCTTACCAATCTCCACCAATTCAGAAAGATCACTATAAAAGAACTGACTACTATAAAATTATTCTGGAAATTACTATTATATATCACAAAAAGGGCAAATTAATACCAAAGAGGCTATACTGAAGTTTTATTCAACATGCATACCAGAAGTTCCTGCATCCTGTTTACTACTGAAATTATAGCTGAAACTCCAGTCCAAATTACTGCTCTTATTCACTGAGGTCGAAGCTGAAGTTCCAGTCAGGATTATTATTCGAAGTTCCTGCTGAAATCTCCACTAAAGGGTGAACCAATTTTCTACCAGAAGTTCCTGCTTCCTTGTTCTTCCTCTGAGTCATAGCTGAAGCTCCAGTCCAGATCACTACAGAAGTTCCCGCTAACATCTCCACTAAAGGGTTGAATTCATATTCCTACCTGAAGTTCCTGCTTCCCACTGAGTCATAGCTGAAGCTCCAGTCCAGATCACTACAGAAGTTCCCGCTAACATCTCCACTAAAGGGTTGAATTCATATTCCTACCTGAAGTTCCTGCTTCCCACTGAGTCATAGCTGAAGTTCCAGTCCAGATTACTACAAGAAGTTCCAGCCAACATCTTCACTGAAGCTCCTGTCAGACGCAGACGTAACCTTTCAAGAAGCTAGGATAATTTATTTATAAGGTCTGATTTGTTAATATAAGTTTCTTTCTATCAAGGTACCTTGTTAAGGTAGAAAAACAAAAAAAAAAAAAAAAAAAAAAGAAAACCAACAGGAAAGAGAAAGTGCCTTTCCAGGAAAAGGATTTAGTGGCTGGTTGTATGGGGAGGTTTGGAGACCAGTGGTAGTCTGCGGTTTCTCTTTCCTGTCTGGGAAGTATTTCAACGGTTTTTTTCCATAACCCTTAAAAAACCGTTACAACATAGAACATGAACGCACAGGGCAGATCAAGACGGCCGCGGCGTAAATACCCGTCCGCGATCCCATGCCTCGGTCATACCCAGAAACGTACCTACCAAGTTAACTCTGCGCTCTATAATTCTTATTCAAATCATTTATTAGTTCTGTTTAATACAAACGTTTTAGTTCTCAACCAGCGTGGTTTATTTAGTTCTCATTCCCGAGATAAACAAACTGATTGTATAAAAAAGTTGAGCAACTACCAATTAATTCTTGGTAAAATTAAGCAATTAAATTGCTCAACTGTTAAAGAAAAGGAAAGATGGAAGAATTGCGGAATTTCCGGGTTACGGCAATTTTAGTTGCTCGTCTAAATGGGGCTTTAAGTGATTAGTGGTAAATTCCTGTTTAAAATTTCGCATTTACTACAAAATACATGAACAAGTAGACATAAATTCTTGCTTATAGTGGCATTTTCTATAAATTTAACGATATCGACATTTAGTTGACTCACCATAGCACCTGGGAGTCCACGGGGCCCCACAGGCCCCTGAGGGCCCTCCGGCCCCGAGTCACCTTTGGACCCTCGTTCCCCAGGGGCACCTGCCGCTCCAACTCTCCCGTCTTTACCCTGAAACGAATTATTCGACTTGAAAAAATTCCAATCTTCATCACATTAAGATGTTGTATGACATACAACACATTGTACCGAGCCACGGTAAAAATACGGTCAACTATACATTTCATTTACTTACGTCTATTTCACTTACACTTTAAGTTTATTACACTTTAATTATTATTATAATAATTATTATTATCGGTCAAATCTTACTGTAAAAACCAGTCCGAATCTATAAAAGTTACATAATATGTTTACATAATAATAAGTTTACATAATATGTAAAGTATATTATACTTTGATTTATAACTCGGGATTCAATGGTTACACAATATTAACAATTTCATTAATATTCTCAAGCAGTAAATAGATAGGAAGATGACGGACAAACTTATAACTCACCGGCTGGCCGTCACTTCCTGGAGCCCCTGGCTCTCCACGAGGCCCGATCTGTCCCTGGAATTCCAAAACTAATATTAGAGAAATCTACTCTCATAAGTGTGAAATAAGCAGAGAATTGACATATTTAATTAAATTAACTGTCTCGACCAAGGACGCATTGAAAGTACACCAAATACACTGAAACAATGGGGTGTGCGCATGAGTCGGAAAAACTTTTTATTATTAAAAAGCTTGTTTCCGAAGACATTGTGTCAAAAGACTGTTTGTCACACGACTGGTAGTCAAACGTCATGTTTGTCAATGCGACGTTTTGTCAAACAACTTTCGTCGAACTAGCTGTTTCAGGCTGAGTGCTAGCTTAGGACAAAGTTGAGTTAAACAGAGTTGACGAATCGTCGTTTGACTACTGTTTATTATTGTTTTTAGTCTAAACTAGACCTCATTCTGAGAATTTTTACACCAACCGCGACCTTCTAGCGTGAGAAGACATTTTTCTATGATTTGTCAAAGTTCCGAATGTTTATGACGTCACGGTGGGCTGGGGGGGTCCCCCATAAATGAATGTTTATGACGTCAAAGTGGGCTGGGGGGCCATAAATGAATGTTTATGACGTCATAGTGGGCTGGGGGGCCATAAATGAATGTTTATGACGTCATAGTGGGCTGGGGGGGTCCCCCCATAAATGAAAAGTTTATGACGTCACAGTGGGCTGGGGGGTCCCCCCATAAATGAAAAGTTTATGACGTCATAGTGGACTGGGGGGGTCCCCCCACAAATGAATGTTTATGACGTCACAGTGGGAGGGGCGCGTGACGTCACAAACATTCGAAACTTTGAAAAATCATAGAAAAAGATCTACTCATCCAAAAAGAGAACAGCTGGTGTCAAAATTCTCAGGATAAAGTCTACTTTTGATTAAAAATCAGACGCACTAAGATTGAAATCAACTTTCATAAACAGGATTACTGTCCAAGTAACTACGCTCCCCACTTATATTCTCTAATTGAGGACGAAAAAAAACTGGACCCACGCTATTCTTCATTATTTTTTGCGTAGAATTCAAAAATGACAAAATCGCGCAACCCGGACCAACTTTGTTCTTTCAAACTGGAACCCACATTTTTTATTGCATATTCAGATTCTACGTCAAATTTTATGAACATTTCACTCCGACAACTTCTTTTTGAACGCGCGCAACACGCTCAGAGAGCGCTCAAAGATGCGCAACCCAGGGATTGAGCCAAAATTGAGATGAAGGAAGACCTCAAGTGTGGCACATCACTCAGCACTGTTTCTATACGCTGAATCGCGTGGTGTTATCCGCTTTTCGATTTGATTTCATTTTACTGCATTTACAGCCAAAAAAAGTCACTTTTTGAGGAGGAAATCATCGATTTTCCGTAGAAATTTTTCCGAATATCGTTTCCTTCATGAATTATTTTTCCTCTGACACAATTTTATTAATTTTACAGGTTTTTAACACTTCATTGGGATTGATCCATTACCCTTCATAAGAAAATCGATGATTTCTTCCTCAAAAAGTTACTTTTTTCTGCTCTAAATGCTGTACAATGAAATCAAATCAAGAGAGGGATATCACCACGCGATCCAGCGTAGAAAAACAGTGCTGAGTGATGTGCCACACTTGAGGTCTCCCTTCATCTCAATTTTGGCACAATCCCTGGGTCGCGCGCATCTTTGAGCGCTCGCTGAGCTGAAATGTTCACAAAACTTGACGTAGAATCTGAATCTGCAATAAAAATGGTGGGTTCTCGTTCGAAAAAACAAAATTGATCCTGTTTGCGAGCAGCGCAATTTTGTCATTTTTTGAATTCTACGCAAAAAATGATGAAGAATAGCGTTGGTCCCATTTTTTTTCGTCCACAAATAGAGAAAATAGAGTTTTCGCCACGTCAGGCGCGACGACTTGAGATCGTGAGGACTAGAGACAGATGGGGCCAGCAGACGCAGATGCTAACTTTTTTGGTGGATTTCAAGTCGTCACAAAATAAGGTGCGGACTCTGGAAGTGACGCTAAACAGCTACTGACCTGTGAAGTCACTAGAAAATGGCCGAAAGCGAACAGCTGATTCAGACTCTGGGGGGTCTCAAAATGACTTTTTCAGATCGAAAATAAAAATGTTTGCCGTATTGAAAAAGCAATAAATTTGTTACTACTTGGATAGGGACCTATTTACATCCCTTTCTGACCCTACATTGCGATATATAAACCTACCTACTGATGATTTTGATCGTTTTCACCTTTAGAAAGTAGTGAACAACACTAGCTTTTCCAGATCTCACTGCATTTTTTTCGGGTCTATAATAGAGAGTTCCTAGGAGATAGCGACGTTGAAATACCACACTTTATCGCCTCGTGCGCATGCGCAGTAGACACCACCGAACAGATACCACTGGTGGCAGGAGATGCCACAAATTTATCTGTGGGAAAGATACCACTCCTTATCTCAATAGGGATGAATCGTATCTTTTGGTGGTATCGTGAAGTACCCTTCCAAGATTATAACACTATTGTAACCAGAGGAAACACTTTTCTTTTGTGAGTTGGAGACTAGGTACTTATCAAAATCTACTGGATGTTTAATTGATTCTCCACACTGAAATTAAGTTAAGTTGACTGAAAGTTAAGTTGGATTTATGTAAGGTGTATACATTACTATTTCAGTGACGAAAGTTTGTAAATGCAAATTCTTGATACATTTTTAGACTTGGATTAACGAGGGTGATGAAGTTCTTTTACTGTTTACTCAGAGTCAATGCACACTGTAAACTCGTTAGTTGTGTTAATTTAATATCAAGTAAAATGTTTTATATTTATTCAGCGTTCTTCACTAACCACCAGTTTTCTCCTACATGTCGGTCTGGGGGATAAACCTACCTTTCCGACCCAGACTAGCTAAATCCACCTTGCACTTTTCCAGTTTTGAACTGTAACATCTAAAATGTGATGATTTCAATAGTTTATGCCCAGTATCTATTTTAAGCAGGTTAAATTTGTTACTGGTTTAGACCAACTGGAGCTTTACAGTTTAATTATGGAAATACAGCAATTCAAAAGTAGGTAATTTTTCCTTGAAAGTGCAAATTTAGAGTCGCGTTTATTGAAAGTCGTGTTTTTAGAGTTCGACTAGCTAAACTACTAATTTCAACAAAAAAATAAGGAGAGGAATTTGGAGGCAATCTCAGCTACAATTTGGAACTTTAATCGTGCCCGTAGCCATAGTTTTCCCAAACATAAAAACCAAAGAAAAAAAATTGAAAAATATCCCAACTCCTAAGTAGTTAGCGTAAGTAAATTAGGAAAAATTCGAAATTTTCCAACGGCATAACCAACGTTATCCTTTAGAGGAAAAAACATTAGATCATGGATATGTCCATTGTGGTCGGTGTAATTTGAATATTGAAAACGTACCATCTCTTCTAATAATACGTACCTACCTATTACGAATATCTGAAAAAGGGTCAGGTAAGAAAACTGCATCTTTGGCGTAGAAATGAAAAAGAAAGCAAATATATTTCAGGTAATATCTTGAGTAGTCTATTAACTAATATTGTAGAGGCGCATATAAGTATACTTTCATATGACTAACTTCCATAAGAAGAGTAACAGCTCTCAAAAACTAAATACTCAAAAACTGTTGTCAAAAGGCCACTGGAGAGTGTAGTCAGAAAATATTTTCCACTTGAGACATTCTAGAGAAATTATCACAATCAGCACTTCTTTTTCGAGAGTAAACCAAACAGCAGCAGAGAGATTAAACCAGAAATAGCAAATTCTTAAAATTGTCGGAAAAGAACTTTTTTTTCGAGAGTAGGTAAACTAAACAGTTAAAATCACGTTAATGTGACTTGCAGGTGCAGATGAAAAACGAGCTGATAAGAATTTTGATGAGCTAGAGTCTGTATCGCCGCCATTTTTGGTTAGCCTCCACTTAGGTCGTTCTAGACACAGTAGATACCACAATTCGTATCTTTAGGGTTGCTATCTCCTAGGAACTCTCTAATACCTTACTACCGATTTTGCAGTAACTACCTTTCTACTGGTTCCTTGTTTGTCTAACCACACGTCCGTAACATATCTATAGATAATCTAGAGTAGGTAGGTACTTCGTTTCTACCTACCAGGAAGTGCAGACTATTCCAAAAACGGAAGTATAGATCTATCAAACTAGGATAGATGTACGAACTTATAGACGTAACACCTAACTTGCGTCTCCGTGCACCGCCTCGAGGGATTCCGAATGCACTCTGACGGCAGTTTTGTGAATCAGGACTTAGATAACAGTGATAAATGTTTGATTAATAATTTTTGTTGTGTCGTCCGTTTGCGATTTGTGCTGTCCCGTTTCAAATAATTCCGTCTTCTCATTGCTTTATTCATCCGGCTCGTTCTCTGATTTCTTTCTGGCTCGCTGTTCTGTTCAAGTGAAATAAGGGTCACTTATTGCTCGGCATGTCAGAGACACTTTTTGCTCGGCATGAGTCGTAGAATCTCAACTTCAGTCGTTGAATCCCAGTGTCAGTTACGTGAGTTTAACACCCCGTATAGAAAATAGTAAATCGTTGTGCGATAATTTTCACCTTTCTTACATCATGAATCTACAGTCGAAATTTACTGAATTGATTGAATTTTTAATCAACTAGGTAGTTAAATGTTGTGATATTATACTTTGGAGGTCTACCTAGTCAAATCACTAAAAATAAAGACACTTTTTTTATATTGCTCGTGTATTTGTATTATTCGTTTTCGTATTCCTACATTCTTCTAACTGTCGCTTTGCAATAATGTTATTGATTCGCGGGAGCAAATAAGGTTTGGTGTAGGTATTTATATATTATCTTGTATCCTATAAGACAAGACAGTGGATTGGATATTTTTGTCTTTAATAATTAAGTCCCTTCTGGCAGTAGCTCATTTAGGAAGAGCTCTCTGAATACATCCTATTGATCTGAATCGGTAATATGAAGTGATAACTAGGCTGTTACATCTATATTAGAACGAGGGGATAAATAGACGTTGGGGGATAAATATAGAGACGTTGGGGTTACAGAGAAGAAATTTAGACAAACTTGGAGAAATTTCAAAACATTTTGAAAAGAAGGAAATTAATATTTATCTTGCCTCAAAACAGTACTCCTTTATTGCCGTTACTTTCCACCTACTTTCTTTTTGACATCTATTTGAGCCAGAATGAATCTTCGTGATTAAATACTAGGACCGGTAGTTGAGAACTTGAGTTGGGCTTTTTTTCTCTATCATTGATAAAATAATGATTGTACGTGGAAATATTCCAGTCTTTCGGTGCCTCATGGGAAAAATCAATAAATTCAAAATCAATAAATTTCGATTTCACCACAAAGAAAATGCTTTATCTGTTTGTTATAGAATGCAAATTGTCGTTCTGACCATTTTCCCATTCATAATCCCTTAAACATTAACTTACACCCTACTTCACATCCTCGTTCCTTTACTCACACCTAGTAATTCCCGCAAATCACATGCCTATGATT
Source organism: Apolygus lucorum (assembly GCA_009739505.2). Taxonomy (NCBI): domain Eukaryota; kingdom Metazoa; phylum Arthropoda; class Insecta; order Hemiptera; family Miridae; genus Apolygus; species Apolygus lucorum. The sequence continues at coordinate 26,160,407 of CM019172.2, forward strand.
TATTTTTCTATCTCATTGATCAGTAAATAATACCTAATACAAAAATGATCAATTCTCGCAACATCATCTCCGGTCATCATCATCCACGACTTCACCATCATAATCACTAAATGTTTGGCATAGTTCCGGTCAAGACATTAAAATTGGGAGAGTTTGAGTTGAGGTGAACTTTCTCGCAGCTCCGCAAGAGCGCATTCGGAATCCCTCAGGGCGGTGCACGGAGACGCAAGTTAACACCTAAACGCAGACATCCATAATTAACCTAATACCTACGATTGTGTGAAAAGAAGGTATTTTTTCAAAGGTAATAAACTTGATAACTGTTGTAAGAGCATTTTTTCCAATTTGACACGCAACTTACAAGTACGATGATCACAGCAAACGGAACTATCAATTGAAATCTTAAATGGTACCTACTTACGTGAACTGACTCTCGTCGTCTGTTTATTGTAGATCTGTAGTTAGGTATGTTGGTAGATGAATAAATAATATGCAACATTAAATGAAAAACAAGGGTGCATTTATTCAGAAATTTCATTGACATTCAAACAATGTAAACTTCACACAGAGTGAACAATAGTATACGTTGGATTCACTTGATCTTGATGCGAAGATAACAGAATTCTGGTGACGAGTAGTTTGTTTCAAGAGATGAAAAACTTGATAATTCCCGGGAAAAAGAAAACTGTTCGAGAAATGAAAGCTAAAATCGAGAACCAAAACACAGGAGTCGACTGTCGAACACAACACAAAATCCGGCTACATCCGATCTAAATTGAAACTGGTTATAAAAGTGTGAGGTTATGAAGGGCACATTCGTCAAGAAAGCCGGCAATTGGCAGCGTCCATGACGACTGAGCTCGCTGTCCGAGTCGTCACGCATGCGCAGTCACCATTTTCAGACGGTTGCATGGATATTACACGCGGACGGTCGTCACAAAAGACATGGCAAAAACTCTCTAATAAGTGGGCGGAGCGTAGTTACTTGGACACCCTGCTGTTTCCCATTTAAACAGCTTAGGAAGTTTTTAATGAATTTAATTTAATAAAGTATTAAATAAACTTACTTGTGGGCCCTCGAGCCCAAGAGGTCCTTCGCGGCCCGGAAGGCCAGGGGCCCCCGAGTCCCCTCGCTCGCCTGGCGGCCCCTGAGGCCCAACAGTCGATTCCCCCGGAGTTCCCGGCTCGCCGACTTCGCCTTTTTCACCCTAAGAACAGAACTTCAAGTCAATCAGGATTTTCAATGTAATTGTAGTAGGTAACAAAAACATTTAATAGATTATAACGATAAGTTTAAGCGCAAAGGCGCTATGTCCATCCATCTTCCACATTCTTTATAATTTTTCCAAATAAATGGGAGTTTTTTTGACGATGAAAGTTCTTTTTTCGGTTTCCAATCGCTTTATTGCAGGAGAGCTTTCAACAACCCTCTGGTTGTCATTTTCAATCCTAAACAAACAGAGTGGAAAAATGTAACAATGGTAACAAATATTTGAAATTATAGAGAATAATTTTTTTTTTCAAGTTTTCATCATTATACTCCATAATTTCAAATATCTGTTACCATTGTTACATTTTTCCACTCTGTTTAGGATTGAAAATGACAACCAGAGGGTTGTTGAAAGCTCTCCTGCAATAAAGTGATTGGAAACCGAAAAAAAGGACTTTCATTGTCAAAAAACTCCCATTTATTTGGAAAAAAAGTCCACAACCACAAGATATTTATTATTTTTTCTATTTCAGAAAAACTCAAATTCGACAAAACTATTATTGACCTTTTTGGAGATTATAGCTTGAAAATTTCTTGAAAAAATGAAAGAGTTTATAGTGGAATAAGCTTTTATTTGAGGAATTCTGCACTGGTGAAAACTTCTTTCGCGTTTTTGGACAAAGCGCCTCCCTGCTATGTGTGTGGTATCTTCGTTTACCGGAAGCCCGATGAACCCTCTGGGGCCCTCAGCTCCCGGAGTCCCCGGCGCCCCTTGAGGGCCCACTTGGCCCTGGAGGCCCTCTGCGCCTCTTTCTCCTTTGTCGCCGTCTCCTCCTGGAGCTCCAGTGGCGCCTCTTTCACCTTCACGACAATACAAATCCACAGTAAACTATTAAACAATAAACAATGTAATCGGAAAAGTCAATTATATTTCATCGCATCATCACAGAACTAATTCACCAAAATGTAAAATTTCGCCTATTGTAATCAGCCAGTTTATTACCGCGCCCCTCAGGCACAACAAATCTCCATGTACTGTCTACTTCCATACTTCCACTCGCCAAGCAACACGCAAACCGAACATCGATGTCCGCCACAGCAACTCAAGACACCGAGCGCGCCACCATCGGGACCCTTCCATCTCCAATTCCAAGATGGCCGAGGAGATAAAAGGGCCTTCCCCCTCCCGCCACCTTCAGTCTACAGTCACGCGTCTCAATGGTGTTTTGAACCTAGCTGCACGACTCATCCCCTTCTCCCTGTAACGAGACCTTACGAACTGAGAACGTACCAGTGGTGATCCAAGTGCGAACATTCACATTTAATAGTCGGAAGTGTCTACCCGCCAGTTAGTGTTTGGTACTATCCTGTCTAGCCACGGCCCAGGATCTTACAGTACTACTGCCTTCTCCTTTTACGCCACCAGATCGACCCAGAACGGCGATCGAACTCCGAACCGAGGCAAATTTGCATCGATTCCTGGCACCCCCTTCTACAGCCTTCTAGGAAGAGGCCCTGGACTACTTACCTGCTACGGAGATTCATCGAATCCAAGCTTGGCTTAAGGATAAGCCCATTCCCTCAGACCCCTAGTAAGCGCTTACTTCTCAATAAAATCTGGCAACCATCCCCCTTATAAAACTGTCCTGTCAAGTAAAGAAACGTATAAAAAGCAACTAAAAACTTGTAAAAAAAGTAACATAAAGTAAAGAAAGTCGAAGTAGAAGTTAGTTATAAGTCAATTTGTATTATAAAGTAAAGTCAGTAAAGTCTAAGTCAACAATAGTTCCTAAGAAAGAGAACATATCTTTGAAATTCGTATCTTGTTTTACGACATCATTCACATTATTATATTTTGCTTGTTGAACGACTACGTGTGGAAATATTTTGTGAGCCCCAGCTCACTAAAGTAAGGCAACAGAGAGGGGGTCGAGGGGATGCCGTCCCTGCTCCCAGACGACCAAGCACCAACTGCGACGCCCGCCGCCAGAGGCACTCAGGGCGCACTGACGTCACTTTCCACCAATGACGGCCGACCATTCTCACCCTGCTGGAAGCCTTGAGCCTGAGGGTGGGGACACCTCTCATGAAATCCGAATGTAGCGGCGTGGGGCGGCCATTACCCTGTCTGTCTTTGACGCGAACCTTTGATGCTATCAACCCACTCCCCCAGCCCCCAGTTGAACGTTTATCGTTTCCTCTCTGAAGCTTTCAACGTAAATTCCCCTCAATTCAAGTCCGCAGCGAGTTACCATACCCACGAGTCTTGTTGAGCCTATCCCCTTGTCGCCTTCAGCTGGAAAAGACCTTGGATCTCCAGTTGAACGTTCCCCAGATCTTCTCTTCACAACACCATCCAGGATTTCCTTCGGGCCCTGACGATGTGAGTGCAAAAACTAAACCTAATTCAATTGGCCAATTTGTTAGGTGTTCAAGTTGTGTAAAGTTAGTCGTCAGTTTGAGAAAGTATAGACATTTTTTGAGTCGAGTCAGTAGAGTAAAAGTAAAACTATTTTGTATTGTAAAATCGTAATTGAAATTGTCTAAATTCAAAGCAGAAAAGGAGGAGTAAGAATAACGCCCGGTTTGATTATAAGCATTTTATTTTCATACATAATTTCACATGTACATGTTTGTTTCGAGTCACCTTTGCAACATTTAAAGTCATTAAAGTTCCTATTAGTTGTAAAATTGCATTTCACTTTTAATCTACCTAAATTCCGTAATCAGACAGGTTGAACGTGCACAATTTTAGAGTTCGTGCACAGCTATAAATTTCGTGCACTCGGCTTCAGCTCGTGCACAGTTACACTTTCGTGCACTATACTCATTTCGTGCATTGCACATTTATCGTGCATTTATTATTCCCTTCAGGAACAACATCGTAAGTCCTTCAGACCGAGACAAACTCAGTGATCTCACAGTAGTTAGGCCCTTCAGGTTTTATGTTGATCTTAGAAAATATCACGTACCTTCGAGCCGCTACAACCACCTACCAGGTAATTATCTAAATTTAACTTCATTTCATTTTTATTAGAATATTACCTTACTTATGTCAGAATAGCCTCTCAACCTATTTTTGGGTTGGTTTCCAACAGAACTCTAGTTTTAAATTTCAGATCATAAATCAGAGCCCTCAGCTAATCAATTTAATTAACTAGACCTGGAGCTTACAATTTGAAGTACCATAAAGCATAATTCTTGATATTTTGCGAAAGTCAGCTCCTTCAGAGCAGTTAGTTCAAATCCGCTTCACGGTATAATACCTGTATATTTTTTTTGAATAAAAACCCTTCGTGTTAACCTGTAGTTACTCATTTCAGCAGTTGACCTCTTTAACTCCTACAAGGTACATTGCAGGTAAAAAGGTTTGGCAATTCCCTGTGTCCTAATACGACCCAGGGTGGTGGCAGCATACCTCTCAGGAATTTCAACCGTTAGGTAGGAGTATTGACCTCACGAACCCTCAGTTCATGATACTCTTCTACCTGAGAGATTCCTAGGAATTCGTAATAAAAAGTAAAGTAAATAAAAGGGGACTAGGAGTAGAATCACAGAAATAAGCATTGTCAATAATAACAGTAAATTTTATTAGAAAGCATAATTATTTAAATAATCTCATTTTTCATCATTCCAGTAAGCCTACCTACGCCCTACCAACGCTTGATTAAGTTGAGAATAGCCTATTTCACTTTCAACAAATTTTACTCTGTAATTTAATTCCAGTCCCGTAATTTCGAACTCTTCAAGTTCGAAGTAAATCAGTTTTATAAACCAAACGAATTTTCACCTATTACACTATTTAAAATAAAATTTGCAAGTTAAGAATAATTGAATCCAGTTTCCAATATTTTCACAAAATGCTTTTTTGATGGATTCATGTTGTTTCAAAACGGGTCAAATCTCGTATTTGAAAGTCTAAATATTTTGAGACTATAAAGGGTTATCTCGGGGATCTCTCGGAGATCGTTTTCAAAATTAAACGACGTCCGTCACCCCACTTTTCACCATCTACTACATTTCTATTCGATTTTTGGATTCTACGTACCTTGAAAAGTAAACCAACAAATTTTGTGTAGGGGTTAAAAAATGTGTTTTCTTGGTCGATTCCAATGGTTCATTATTGAAAATAATAAACCAAAAGAACCAAGAAAATCGGTTGAAAACTAAGGGATGGGCAGACGACACAAGATTTTGACACATACACACAGACATACACCTATGGTTTTTTTTCTCGCGGATTTGGATTCAGAATGGTCTACAACGGATTAGTGTGTGGTTTTTTCTTCTTCTGTTGAGTAATGTCCTCCTTAACCGCAGATCAATCACATAAGGACGCCCAAGTGTAACCCCAGGGCCCCACCCCTGAGGATTACCGTGGATCGTTCTTCAGTCAAACAAGCGCGGGCTTGGTCCGCAAGTTCGCCACCAGCATCACCAGGGTTGCCAGGACCCAGCTTCCGCCAGCCAACACCAGTGGCGCCACCAGTACGTCCCCCACTCTAAGCACATGCGCAGAAGCGCCGGCCAGCCACTTCCAAACCAAAGGACCCCCACGACCAAGCCTAACCCCTCGATTCCGTGATAGACCTTGCTTGTGGAGAGAACAAGCCTGCCGAGACTGCCCCCCCCCCCCCCCCCGATCGTTCAAGTGCTCCTTCTCTGGTTTCAACCCTGACTACCCAACTCTGCAGCTACGACGAAGACACCTGCCCTCAACAGACTTTCCAACTGGTAGGATTCAACCTTATTTTTGTAGATAGACAAAGTGACTATTAGAACAAGTGATTTTCCTTCTATAAACTGGCGAAGCTGGCGCTTAGAATACCAGATAAGAGATAGAGACTGAGAATGGCCCTTTCCATAATTTCCCCCTTGTTGTAAATAATTAACTTCAACATTTCATTTAATTTTTGTAAACTTTAAATCTTGTCCACACGTGGTGTCCACGCAAGTGTCCACCACCTAGTCCACCTTGTCTACCAAGTAGTTATTTCTTTTGATTTAGTGAGAGAGAGTGAGAGTGATAGTAGGAATAGGTAGAGATAGTAGAGAGTAAGGATTGAGAGTGTAATATATTTTTATTATTCACGGATTTGACAATATAGCACCCATACGGAAGTACTTCTATCTTTCACTGACTTATATCCTACTGACCAGGTATATTTCACCAGTAAATTCAATAGTAGGAGTTTTTACAGTAAATTCACTTGCTTTGCTTTATCAACAATTTAACGTAACTTCACTTGACAACATTAACTCCATTTTTATTAACTTAACTTCAACTAGTCAACAGACTAGTTCCTACTTTATAAGTAGGTGGTGGCAGCTCTACATCTCCAGGGAATACAGACAGCTAAGGTAAGTTGTATCCGCATTGATTCATAACAGCAGTACAGAATAGGTCCTTGAAGTATCTTTATTTGATTCTCTCTATTAGACTCTTATTTAGATTCTTCTGCTCCCTCTCGAGGGTTCCCTTAGTGATAAAAGGGGTTACACAAGTCTTACTGTGGGACGTCCTAAAAAAGGGTGCAAATAATAATTGCTGCTTCTTGAAAATTTATTGGAATGGGGTGGTTAAAAACGACTTATTTGCACGATGGAAAGAGGCTGACATGATACTGATAGATTTCACCGCAAATTGATAGGCGGTTTACTTCAAACGATGACCGCATTCATCTCCCTAAATACACGTTCAGCCCGAATAGACCAAAGAGAAAGATTTATGCGTTCGTTTCAAGGACTCTTGATTTGACATCAGAGAGTCACGACATGCTTCGGCGAGAATCGAAACAGAATATTGGAGTTTGAATGTAAAGGTGACCTCATCAGGTCAAAGAGTAGAAAATATTATTTACAGGATACGTCACAGAATTTGAGGTAATAGCAACAAAATCGAATGAAAATTGATTAAATTGTGGCAAACATTGCGGATAGTTTGATCACTTACAGTTTGTACACAGATGCAAAGTACAATTTTCAGGTTTATTTAATCAAGTGACATTCATCCAATATGTTTCATTCAGTTCGTAAAGTTTACAACTCAAAAGCCACAATACATCGGTACGTATAGATAGGCACTTTATTCAGTGTTGCTTATTGCCAAAGTATCTTCAATAACACTAGATTACAAAATTTAGGGGTGGTCTGGCTGCCTCGTTCTTTTACCACTTTTCTTATGTTATTTGGTGCGCTGAATCCGAATCTGACGTCAGTTTTTTTTTGTTTATGTCGGGTTTCCAAGATATAGCTAGTTCTCACTTTTCTTCATTTTTTAGTGAGCACTCATCTTGCTCAAATCTCTTCAAAAAGTACTCAGACTTATAGGAAATTTCATGTAGAATCCGAATATGTACTTAGTTTTTAAGTTAAACTGTGTTAAATCCCCTATTTTTGACAAAACGTGTCAAAAACACCGGTTCTCAACGTTTATTCTTCGGGTTTTCCCTTACATTTTGCCACTTGAAAAAAAAAATTAAGGCTAAAAAAATTTTCTCGGGCTTTTACTTTGTAGGGGGGACACCCCAGAGGAGAATGAGACCAATCGCAGCCTCTTAAACCCATTAATATCGAAGGAATGAGCTTTTTCATGGCACTGAGATGAAAATTCACAAAAACCGTTAGTTAATTTTTCGAGATAAGTATGTGCGTTCCTAAATCTGTTTTCCTCAAATGGATTTTCCTTTCTTCTATATTTTTTATGCTTGTCACCTATTAAGAGTAAGATCGAAAATAGGCTCTCATAGGGAGAGTAAATCATAATTGGGAAACTCTTGTTTTGTTAAGTGATTTTAATTCAGTTTTACAAACGAAACACAATAAACTGCAGAAAAGTTAACGGTGTAAATCTGTTTCATCAAGGCTCAGATGAATCAAAAGTTGGTACAATGTTTGGTTATTCCTCCACCTCAGAGGTTTCATCGCCGGAATCTATGTAGAGAAAACTTCGCCGCCTGAGGTAAATCTCTTTTTAAGGTCCAACAATAGTCCGCCATCATGTGAACTTCCCAATACCTTTGTAGGTACCGTTCTTCCATGGTTTTCATATCTTGGTGGAATCTCTTAGGAGGAGGAATAACCAAACATTTTACCAACTTTTGATTCATCTGAATTTTCTGCAGTTTATTGTGTTTCGTTTGTAAAACTGAATTAAAATCACATAACAAAACAAGAGTTTCCCATTTATGATTTACTCCCCCTTTGAGTACCTATTTTCGATCTTACTCTTAATAGGTGACAAGCATAAAAAATGTAGAAGAAAGGAAAATCCATTTGAGGAAAACAGATTTAGGAACGCACATACTTATCTCGAAAAATTAACTAACGGTTTTTGTGAATTTTCATCTCAGTGCTATGAAAAAGCTCATTACTTCGATATTAATGGGTTTAGGAGGCTGCGATTGGTCTCATTCTCCTCTGGGGTGTCCCCCCTACAAAGTAAAAGCCCGAGAAAATTTTTTTTAGCCTTAATTTTTTTTTCAAGTGGCAAAATGTAAGGAAAAACCCGAAGAAAAAAACGTTGAGAACCGGTGTTTTTTGATACGTTTTGTGGAAAATAGAGGGTTTAACACAGTTTAACTTAAAAACTAAGTACATATTCGGATTCTACATGAAATTTTCTATAAGTCTGAGTACTTTTTGAGGAGATTTGAGCAAGATGAGTTCTCACTAAAAAATGAAGAAAAGTGAGAACTAGAAAAATCTTAAAACTAGCTACCTACATCTTGAAAATCCGACATGAACAAAAAAAAACTGACGTCAGATTCCGATTCAGCGCACCAAATACCATAAGAAAAGTGGTGAAAGAACGAGGCAGCCAGACCACCACTAAATTTTGTAATCTAGTGTAATCAGTGTTACTCACCACTTCATCAGCAGATGCTACTCATCCGCATATTTTATTTAAAGGGTGTAACACGAGTGGTTCACGATCTTTCTTTCACGTGTTCTACAACTAATTTCCGACAAAAAATGCCTTTTTTTCACTTTGACATTAGAACTTTTCGTGTTTTTGATCTTTGCTCAATAAATCTACCATAACTCCCTCAATTCGAGTTAGCACAAATCTAAAAAATCCGCTGGAAAGATCGTTAAATTTGCAATCTTTTTGATGCCCAACAACATCGAAATCGACGGTTAGACGGGAGGAATCTGTACGTCGGTGGAGCCGCGGCAGTGGAGACCTCGGAGTCTTCCCGTCTAACCTTCGATTTCGTTGAAAAAACGCTGCAAATTATTACACAATGGTTTATTATTTTCTATATAGATCACTCGTCTACAAAATCACCAACCATCCAATATGAAAAGAAAAAGAAAAAAAATAAAAAATCAAAAAAACAAAAATCAAAAAAAATCAACATCACCAACCATTGATTGCATTTCGGTCTGCTCTAATTTGAACGGAGATTAGGCCTCTTTTGCGATTCACAATCGTGTTTTGATTTATATATATATATATATATATATATATATATATATATATAGATATATATATATATATATATATATATATATATATATATATATATATATATATATATTTCAATATAAACACTTAAATTTTCGTAGTGAGCGAACGGTTTGTCCTACAGAGCTCCTTTTCAAAATTTCAAAATTGATTTTGGAACCCTTAGGAGTGACCTACATCAACCAAAAGCTTCGGGGCATAACTAGACCCCAAATGGAGCCTACATACCAAATTTCATCAAAATCGGTCAATGCTAAGTGGCAAAAGTGCCGCGTACGGCGTACGGCGGACGGACGGCCAAATTTTTATTCGATTTTTGGATTCTACGTACCTTGAAACGTAAACCATCAAATTTTGAGGGGGTGTTAAAATTTTTTTTCTTGGTCGATTCCAAAGGTTCATTATTGAAAATAATAAACCAAAAATGCACGTTTTTCCGCGTTCAAACAGAAATTTCTCCCTCAATTCGATTGTAAAATATTTTTTGATTACACCGTTGGAAAGCTGAGATATGGTTACACGTCAAGAATTGATATGGTTACCAGGCGACTGAAAAAACAAGGAATAACAAGATTTTGACGAGTTTTGCTCATCATACGTCTGCACATCTCAACTCCACTTTAAGAAAATCAAAAAGATTGCAAATTTAATACTCTTTCCAACGGATTTTTTAGATTTGAGTTAACTCTTGAATTGAGCGAGTTGTGAAAGATTTATTGAGCAAACATCAAAAACATGAAAAAAAGACATTTTGAGTGGGGATACGAAAAAATATCCAGATGCACTTTTTGTCGGAAATGTAAAACACATGGGAGAAAGGTCGTGTTACAACCTGTATAATGGCGAGAGGCATAAGTACTTTTGAAAACGTAGGTACCAATTTTTCAACATGCATCTTTCGTAAAATTATGTGTTTTAGAACCGAGACAGAAATTTTTGGTTTTTCAACATGTGTCACATCCTACTAAAGAAAGATTCAAGTCAAGATACGAATAGATGTGAAGGAAAGATACCTCAGAAAACTTGCAGCTGCTGGATATTCAGAGATACCTGGTGCGAGTATGAGCTGTCATGGGAATTTCCCAAAACCCGAAAAGAAAGAGTTTTAAGATAAAAATGACCGTTTGCACGAGTTGGATAAAAATCTATGGGATCCATTGAAGCCCAGTCCCCAACTACCTTCAAATTGAAGACTACAGGAGATAAATGAAGTTGAATGCGAAAAACAAAATAAAATCAATAGTTAGCCATCAAAAAATCTGAAAATTTGAAGTACTTGAGCTGTTACACTGGTGCATGTGATAAAATAGTCGAAATATCTCCAGATCAAGTTTTACTCAAGTTAAAACGGTACAAAGTGTCCAATGTCCCGAAAAAACAGCGAAAAACGGGCTATCTCTAATACGCGATGAGGGGAATGATGCAAGAAATGTTGCTAGTTGTCTGCTAGTTGTTTCCTCAACTAGTAACCACCGTTCCTACAATGAGTTAATGTTGAATTGGCACCTTTGCGGTCAAATCATAAACAGGTTATTCCGTCAGAAAACGATAAACAATGCTCCAGGAAAAGCGATTTTATTGATACATCTCGCTGGAAACTTGCAACTTGCAAATAAAAAAAATTAACATCAGGTGACTTGAAAATAAAAAATTGATGTCAGGCGAATTTTCCTGGTTTTGGTAGGAAGGTACTCCTTATTTGTGCGGTAGCCGCTCATAATAGTCCTTTGCCCTCTGCTCACAAAATTTCGTCAAGTGATTCACATCATTGTATTTTTTGGCCGAGATCGGGATTCGTTTTCTTTACGCCCTTTGTGGACAATAAAACTCCGATGCTAGCAGGTTGCGAACAACAACAACAGGTACTCAGGAGGAACATTGTGGAGCACAGGAAACGCCCTGTGAATCACATTCTAGACTCTGATTGGGTACGGTGGGGAGAGCAACTGCTCAATGTTAGCCCGTTCTTTCGCTGTACCGCTCAGATAAACACGTTCTTTCCCTGCATACGAAACACTCACCTGCGGTTTTGATGCCTTTAGACCCACTTTTTCGCTGTTTTGACCTGATGGCCGTGTTTGGCGTCCAAAAATACATAGGGAGCAGAGCCTAACTCGATTTCGAGGAAAAAGGCAGTTAGCCCGTTCTTCCCCTGTCGTCTTCAATTTTGAACAAATGCACACAGGTGCAGGATGTAAACTAGTTGACAATTGAAAAGAAAGTAAAAAAACGCACCTTTTTCTCCTGGAAGACCGGGGTAGCCTCGATCTCCCGGGTCGCCTTTGAGGCCGCGGGGACCTGGCATGCCTGGGAGTCCCTGCTCTCCTGGGGCCCCAGGAAATCCCACAGGTCCAGGCTCCCCATCTTCGTCGAGCCCTCCAGCTCCTGGCAGCCCTGGCTTGCCCTGTCGTCCAAACAAAATCAAATTTCTGAACTCAAGTCGATCGATTGAATTTTATATTGATCGGGTGCGCAAAATATCCTAACCACGGCAGAAATATGGTGTAGAGCCTTCGACTTACCGGGGGACCAGGAGGACCTGGCAGGCCGTCTTCACCGCGGTCCCCTTTAGGACCAGGAACCCCAGGAGAGCCGTCCCGACCTGGCAGGCCAGGAAGTCCTTCCTCCCCAGGAAACCCTCTTTTTCCTTGGATACCCTGAAATTATCAGATGTCTCAGAATTGATACAAGATATATCTATCATAGAAACATAATTCTAACTCCTCTTCCATAACTCATCGTTGTAGGGAAGCAAAACTAAGTGAAATGAAGCTCAATGGGGTATTTCGGTGGGTCGGAAATTCAGGTTTTTGACCTCAAATTTGGATTCAGCACCCTTGAAAACCTATATACTACAACTTTAAGCCCAATGATACTATAACATGTGGTAGAAAAATTAATTAAAGAGATCACACGTTTGAAAAAGGCGGGCCGCTATAAATGCACACACACTAGGCAAGGACTACGCCACGCGTGTGTGAGTAGTATTTTGTAGTATCCAAGAGGTCCTCCAAGGGTTTCTGTGCATGGATACTCTTTTCAAAGACAGTTGGCTAGCTACGTCACGATTGGCTAGCTACGTCACACCATTCAAATCTTCAACTTTCCTTAGCTTCTCTGATTTTTTAAAAACATTTTCTCAACGAACAGACCCGATTACAGTTATTCCTGAGCCATACTCTTTTGAAAAAATAAAATAAAAAAATTGACTGAAATGCCCTATTTGAAGAAATAAACAATAGATCATCTGAAATTTAAACGGAGATTAGGCCTATTTGCAATTCACACTCAAATGCATACAATGTCTACCTGATTTCAATGACATTTTCAGGACTCTCGGCGGTCCTTAGTGAATTCCATTCGTTCTCATTTATTATTCGTGAATTTCAGACAATCGATTAACAATTAAGTGGAAATTAACGAGATGCAAAAGTAGTAACCTCGACGCCCGGAGGTCCGGGGAAGGCGCTGCCGTTTCCGGGTGGTCCGATGGGGCCAGGGAAGCCAGGTTCGCCCTTTTCACCTTTCGGACCAGGTGAGCCCTGGAATCAACGAATTAGATTATATTAGAAGGGAATAATAACTAATTTTTTCATTTTTAACAGGATGAATTTGAACCTAAGGGCTCATTTTTTGTGAGATATTTTTCACAAAACATTATCTCACACTGAACACGAATAAGACGAAATTGATAGAATGCGGAGGAAACAAGTCACGTATTGATGAAAAACACCTAGAAATCACCCTGCACTAACGTGAACTAGATCTTACATGCTCTTGCGTTTCGAGGGAAAGAGTAGCGAGTTATAAGTATCTGGGGCTAGATCTGAATGAAGAGCTTAAAAGGAAGCACATTACAAGATTAGGAAATAATACATGATAAAATTAAGAAATTTATATAGCATTTTTCAGTCAAATGAAACTTCGTACCAACCAAATGAAACTTTGTTCCAATCAAATGAAACCTCGTACCAATCAAATGAAACTTTTTTTCAAACAAATGAAACCTTATTTCAATCAAATAAAACTCATTGGTAAGTACAGCGAAAGTAAGTACAGAAAAGGTAGGTGATTAGAAGTAACACGGGTGAGACGAAGGAATGCGAGAGACGCAGAGAAGCATTGCGAAATCTGCAATGTGCAGTGAGAAGGAATACGAGAGTGACATGCATAGGAAAATAATGCCGGCGGCGCTGCTTTGAAAAGACACTGTGACATTGCATAGAGAAGGAATGCTGGCGGCGCTGCGTTGAAAGACACTGTGACATTGCATAGAGAAGGAATGCCGGCGGCGCTGCCTTGAAAGACACTGTGACATTGCATAGAGAAGGAATGCCGGCGGCGCTGCTTTGAAAGACACTGTGACATTGCATAGAGAAGGAATTCTGGCGGCGCTGCGTTGAAAGACACTGTGACATTGCATAGAGAAGGAATGCCGGCGGCGCTGCGTTGAAAGACACTGTGACATTGCATAGAGAAGGAATGCTGGCGGCGCTGCGTTGAAAGACACTGTGACATTGCATAGAGAAGGAATGCCGGCGGCGCTGCCTTGAAAGACACTGTGTCATTGCATAGAGAAGGAATGCCGGCGGCGCTGCGTTGAAAGACACTGTGACATTGCATAGAGAAGGAATGCCGGCGGCGCTGCTTTGAAAGACACTGTGACATTGCATAGAGAAGGAATGCTGGCGGCGCTGCGTTGAAAGACACTGTGACATTGCATAGAGAAGGAATGCCGGCGGCGCTGCGTTGAAAGACACTGTGACATTGCATAGAGAAGGAATGCTGGCGGCGCTGCGTTGAGAAGGACTGAAAGAATACTCAACTCGATGTCACAGTGATCAGTAATATGGTTGGACCAATGAGTTTCATTTGATTGAAATAAGGTTTCATTTGTTTGAAAAAAAGTTTCATTTGATTGGTACGAGGTTCCATTTGATTGGAACAAAGTTTCATTTGGTTGGTACGAAGTTTCATTTGACTGAAAAATGCTATATACATAGGTGTATTCTATTACGTAAGACACTCGCTCCCGAAGCAAACAATAAAACTTATATATTATACCATGTTGCAATCTGTACATATTGCAGTACGGCGTAATAGCTTGGGGAGAAACGTATTCCACCCATACAAATAAGTTAGGTACATGTGCGCCAGAAAATCATCATAAAGATTATATTGATATTACCACGTAGGACCCCAACCATCGAGTTTTATGATATAGCTAAGGTATTTACTGTTAGACAAATATATTATGTGAAAAATCCACTATTGCAATTCATCAGAACACCTAACGTAATTGAAGATTCTCGGGGTTCGAAATGTAATACCAGATATGCCACCGCAGGGAATGTAATTGGCGCTAGACCTAGACTGGCTCTGACAACGCACAGCCCGAAATTCATTCTACACATGTTACACACAGAAATTGATTGTAACATGAAAAATCCCCAGAAGTTCACTAAACCAGAATACAAAATACAAGTGTTAAGTTGGCTATTTACAAAAGGGGGCTTTAAATACGAGAGGCTACTAAATAGGGCATAATTTACTTGTTACTGTGATGTAGGTATAGTAGGTTAAATTTATTTACCGAAATGGAGCGATTTTGCAAAGATCCTACCCTACAACAAGGGCCAAGCCTAACGTCGGGTCGGAAATCTGAACAAAATTGCATCCCTTCATGCTATTTTTTCTTCTAGTAAAATTGTACAAAATGGTGCCGAATAAACCACAATCTACCTATCTATCTTAGAATGGTGAAATAGGTGATAATTGACAACAGTAACTTCTGGGTGTAAGTAAGTACTAATCTATATC
Source organism: Apolygus lucorum (assembly GCA_009739505.2). NCBI lineage: Eukaryota > Metazoa > Arthropoda > Insecta > Hemiptera > Miridae > Apolygus > Apolygus lucorum. The sequence goes on from CM019172.2 coordinate 26,175,907, forward strand.
TTACAGGATCCCCTCTAGGTCCATTCCTGCCGGTGAGTCCTTGGGGTCCAGGGAACCCCGGCTCGCCGTCATTTCCTCGTTCTCCAGGAGCGCCAGGTTCTCCTCGCTGTCCCTGATCGGAAAAAATTCAATATAATCATGATGAGAACACCGAAACTAGATAGTATAGTAGCAAGGTTGGTACTCAGACACAAGAATGGAATTTGCAAACAAACTAGACAATTTATTCAGACATGAATCATACATAACACACAACTTTTAAAATTTTCTAGTTTTACTAAAAACCATATGACCCAACAACTGTTCACAAAAGTGTAAACCACTCTGGCAGCATTAGTTCATCTGTCCTCCGCTAGGGAGCGAAGCGGTTTTCCCTTGAATCAGCAGCTTCTCATTATGTCGTGCTTTATAAAAATAGGTACTAAGCTTTACCAGGCAAAATAGGTACTAGTACTTGAACTTTCCAACATATTTTAAAACCCACACCCAACACTCGAAGTCCTTCTACCCCCCTTCAACGCAACTTTCTGCAATCAAGGACGTAGGTAATGCATAATTAGAAAAACGCCCGAGTCAAAAAAGAGCAAAACGGGAAAATCTATTTTAAAAAACAGGCAAATTATTGTTTGTACCTATTATATTTTTTTCGAAAGCTGATGAAAATACAAATGAAAAATGGTGAGGAATCGGAAATGCAGGTAGAGAAAGATAATTGAAAATCCATGACACGAACTCAAGTTATGATTGGATTCGCTCAGATTACATTTCAATGGCTAAGAGACAACATGTGATACCGTAGACTGGGGTGATAGTGATCAATTTCTACAGTTTTTCCTTGAAAACTACCAGTGTTATGATTCAAAAAATCTGAAAAAATAGTTTATATTCTCCCACACCTTATGAACAGTATCCTATATCAAACTTTGAAATTTCGTTGAATTAAGCTCGTTAAAAAAAATTAATTGGTTGCCTGTAAAGTCGGTATACGGGCGAAAGTTTTATTACAACGACTTTGAGTGGTAAAATAATTTTAATGTTAATATTCATTCGTATAGTAGGAAGAAGGATAATATTATTATTATAATAAATTTTTTTATTATAATAAAAAATTGTATGCAGGCGCCTAAATAGATGCGCAAGACATGAACCGGTGTGTATGCCTATCTCTCTCGCTCTTAGGCGGAAGAGAGAAAGAGCGAGAGAAGTGAAAGGGACGCGTGCCTCTCACTCGCTCTCATTGTGAGCGCATAACGTGAGCGGAGCGTAAAGCAGTTTCTTGAAGTGTCACCCGGCAAACCAATTTATAAGGCGTTGTCACGTCAAAAAATTAAATTGATCAGTACCTATCACCACGCACATAAGGGGAGATAGTGATCACTAATCTAAAATCGAACAAAACGCTTTCGGATTGTATATGGGGTGGTACTGATCACTGTTGAAGAAAAAAAATTATTTTTCAGTACCCTGAGGTAAAACTCGGCGCTTTGCGCCTCGGCGGGGGGCTCCGCCCCCCTGCACCCCCCGGTTTATTTCTTTTTCCATACTCTGTATGAAATCATAGGAACACAGAATGTGTTTTTACGATACTAGTCATCCGTTAAATAAAAAACAACAATAATAAATGTGGAGTCTTTGGCAATAATAAAATAAATAATTGTTAGACATTTAATTTGGTCTAAAACACTATAAATGTTTTAAAACCCTATGCTTTTCAATTGATATGAACCTCCAGTTTATGCTGTATGAACGGATGACACCTCGTCCAAAAAGGAGAATCTCTCTTCCTTCTTTCAAGAGAAGAGCTCCATCTAACCAAGAAGATGAAAATGAAGAGTTATAATAAAAGGGATTTTATAATAAAAGTTATTATAAAAGGGATATCCTGCTTTGTGGATGCGCACATTTATAGGGTTTTAGACCAAATTAAATGTCTAACAATTATTTATTTTATTTTCAATCCAATCAGGCGCCTTCAACATTCTCCATTGACCCTGCCTCTCAAATTTCAGGTTCCTGCGTTCAACAGGAGAGGAAATGGCCTTGGAGCACACTCAGCTGATCAGTGACCACTCAGGCGCCTTCAGCATTCTCCATTGACCCGCCCTCTCAAATTTCAGGTTCCTGCGTTCAACAGGAGAGGAAATGGCCTTGGAGCACACTCAGCTGATCAGTGACCACTCAGGCGCCTTCAGCATTCTCCTTTGACCCTGCCTCTCAAATTTCAGCTTCCTGCGTTCAACAGGAGAGGAAATGGCCTTGGAGCTCACTCAGCTGATCAGTGACCACTCAGGCGCCTTCAGCATTCTCCATTGACCCGCCCTCTCAAATTTCAGGTTCCTGCGTTCAACAGGAGAGGAAATGGCCTTGGAGCACACTCAGCTGATCAGTGACCACTTAGGCGCCTTCAGCATTCTCCTTTGACCCTGCCTCTCAAATTTCAGGTTCCTGCGTTCAACAGGAGAGGAAATGGCCTTGGAGCTCACTCAACTGATCAGTGACCACTCAGGCGCCTTCAGCATTCTCCTTTGACCCGCCCTCTCAAATTTCAGGTTCCTGCGTTCAACAGGAGAGGAAATGGCCTTGGAGCACACTCAGCTGATCAGTGACCACTCAGGCGCCTTCAGCATTCTCCTTTGACCCTGCCTCTCAAATTTCAGGTTCCTGCGTTCAACAGGAGAGGAAATGGCCTTGGAGCTCACTCAACTGATCAGTGACCACTCAGGCGCCTTCAGCATTCTCCTTTGACCCGCCCTCTCAAATTTCAGGTTCCTGCGTTCAACAGGAGAGGAAATGGCCTTGGAGCACACTCAGCTGATCAGTGACCACTCAGGCGCCTTCAGCATTCTCCTTTGACCCTGCCTCTCAAATTTCAGGTTCCTGCGTTCAACAGGAGAGGAAATGGCCTTGGAGCTCACTCAACTGATCAGTGACCACTCAGGCGCCTTCAGCATTCTCCTTTGACCCGCCCTCTCAAATTTCAGGTTCCTGCGTTCAACAGGAGAGGAAATGGCCTTGGAGCACACTCAGCTGATCAGTGACCACTCAGGCGCCTTCAGCATTCTCCTTTGACCCTGCCTCTCAAATTTCAGGTTCCTGCGTTCAACAGGAGAGGAAATGGCCTTGGAGCTCACTCAACTGATCAGTGACCACTCAGGCGCCTTCAGCATTCTCCTTTGACCCGCCCTCTCAAATTTCAGGTTCCTGCGTTCAACAGGAGAGGAAATGGCCTTGGAGCACACTCAGCTGATCAGTGACCACTCAGGCGCCTTCAGCATTCTCCTTTGACCCTGCCTCTCAAATTTCAGGTTCCTGCGTTCAACAGGAGAGGAAATGGCCTTGGAGCTCACTCAACTGATCAGTGACCACTCAGGCGCCTTCAGCATTCTCCTTTGACCCGCCCTCTCAAATTTCAGGTTCCTGCGTTCAACAGGAGAGGAAATGGCCTTGGAGCACACTCAGCTGATCAGTGACCACTCAGGCGCCTTCAGCATTCTCCTTTGACCCTGCCTCTCAAATTTCAGGTTCCTGCGTTCAACAGGAGAGGAAATGGCCTTGGAGCTCACTCAACTGATCAGTGACCACTCAGGCGCCTTCAGCATTCTCCATTGACCCGCCCTCTCAAATTTCAGGTTCCTGCGTTCAACAGGAGAGGAAATGGCCTTGGAGCACACTCAGCTGATCAGTGACCACTCAGGCGCCTTCAGCATTCTCCTTTGACCCTGCCTCTCAAATTTCAGGTTCCTGCGTTCAACAGGAGAGGAAATGGCCTTGGAGCTCACTCAACTGATCAGTGACCACTCAGGCGCCTTCAGCATTCTCCTTTGACCCTGCCTCTCAAATTTCAGCTTCCTGCGTTCAACAGGAGAGAAAATGGCCTTGGAGCTCACTCAGCTGATCAGTGACCACTCAGGCGCCTTCAGCATTCTCCTTTGACCCTGCCTCTCAAATTTCAGGTTCCTGCGTTCAACAGGAGAGGAAATGGCCTTGGAGCTCACTCAACTGATCAGTGACCACTCAGGCGCCTTCAGCATTCTCCTTTGACCCTGCCTCTCAAATTTCAGGTTCCTGCGTTCAACAGGAGAGAAAATGGCCTTGGAGCTCACTCAGCTGATCAGTGACCACTCAGGCGCCTTCAGCATTCTCCATTGACCCGCCCTCTCAAATTTCACTGCGGGAGTTCTATTTCCTTACCAACGGCTTGGTTGCACGTGAAAATCATTATAAAAGGCGCGTAACGGTTTTAACACAGAATGTGTTTTTGCGATGACCTACCGAAAAAAAATCGTCACGAAAAAGCGACAGAAAAAACATCTGGTGATATGTTTATTGGTTGTCATGTTAATGTCAACTCCACATTTATTATTGTTGTTTTTTATTTAACGGATGACTAGTATCGCAAAAACACATTCTGTGTTCCTATGATTTCATACAGAGTATGGAAAAAGAAATAAACCGGGGGGTGCAGGGGGGCGGAGCCCCCCGCCGAGGCGCAAAGCGCCGAGTTTTCTGTCGCTTTTTCGTGACGATTTCTTTTCGGTAGGTCATCGCAAAAACACATTCTGTGTTAAAAACCTCATTTCAGGACAATTTTTATTGAAAAACTAATAAAAACCAACTCTTTACTTATAAAAATCAGAATAAAGCCAAAATTCAAGACTCGTAATATCCTCTTCAGTATTTATTATTATAATGAGACCATTCGTGGCACATGCTTGGTAACTGACGAGAAACAACTTATTTTAAAGCACTTGTTACTAAAAAGAGACGCCTGGAAGAGCACTTCCATTCAATAGGAGTAAAAATGGTTTTGGAGCTCACTCAGCTGATCAGTGATCTGAGGAGTGAAGAAGATCTTCTCGAATGCTGGAGACGCCTGGAAGAGCACTTCCATTCAATAGGAGTAAAAATGGCTTTGGAGCTCACTCAGCTGATCAGTGATCTGAAGAGTGAAGAAGATCTCCTCGAATGCTGGAGACGCCTGGAAGAGCACTTCCATTCAATAGGATTGAAGATGGCTTCGGAGCTCACTCAGCTGATCAGTGATCTGAAGAGTGAAGAAGATCTCCTCGAATGCTGGAGACGCCTGGAAGAGCACTTCCATTCAATAGGATTGAAAATGGCTTCGGAGCTCACTCAGCTGATCAGTGATCTGAAGAGTGAAGAAGATCTCCTCGAATGCTGGAGACGCCTGGAAGAGCACTTCCATTCAATAGGATTGAAGATGGCTTCGGAGCTCACTCAGCTGATCAGTGATCTGAAGAGTGAAGAAGATCTCCTCGAATGCTGGAGACGCCTGGAAGAGCACTTCCATTCAATAGGAGTAAAAATGGTTTTGGAGCTCACTCAGCTGATCAGTGATCTGAAGAGTGAAGAAGATCTCCTCGAATGCTGGAGACGCCTGGAAGAGCACTTCCATTCAATAGGATTGAAAATGGCTTCGGAGTTCACTCAGCTGATCAGTGATCTGAAGAGTGAAGAAGCCTTTGAGCAATGATTTGCAGCGTTTTTTACACACCAACATTTTTTTACCTACCAGCTAGGTACTACCTACCACACCATACTGGCTTCACACCTTCACAATCAAGTTTATTAGAAAGAACTAAACGCTTCACACTCGATTGGAAAAATAGAAAGCTTCATATGGAAATTTGATTACTGGTTACGCAGAAGGCAAAACTGTATACAAATCGAAGAAATGAACAGCGATCGCATTTTAGTCCGATAAAATTTGAATGGAGATTAGACCTCTTTTGCGATTCACACTCATGATTCTGTTTTATCGAAGGAAAACCTTCAAGTACTCGTAGGGACCGAACGGTTTGTCCTACAGAGCTCCGGGTGGTCTCAAAAATTGTTAAAACTTCAATACTATTTAAAATTGGTGAAAAAACGATACCTTTATTTCGAGAGTTTTCGAGCTAGGGCACTCTTGAAAATTTCAACCCTTAATTTTCACCCCTTAGAAGTGACCTACATCAACCAAAAGCTTCGCGGCACAACTAGACCCCAAATGGAGCCCATATACCAAATTTGAACCAAATCGGTCCAGTGTTGCTAAGAAAAGTGCCACGGACGGCGGACGGACGGAAATTTTTTTATTCGATTTTCGTATTCTACGTACCTTGAAACGTAAAACATCAAATTTTGAGGGGGGGTTAAAATTTTTTTTTCTTGCTCGATTCCAAAGGCTTATCTAATATAATAAAACGCCAACCGTACGTACGTACGTATGCACGGAGGGGTCTCGGGAGGTGGGACGAGTCGGAGGGGCGGGAGGGGGGGAATCGTAGGCGGGAGGAGCCGGAGGGAGTGGGATGCGGGGAGAGTCGGAAGAAGCGTTTTGCCTACTTTTAGTAGGCTTTTCAGCTAGTTGAAAATAATAAACCAATAATGATGGACCAATAACTTTTTGATAGTTTCGGGGCATTTTGGCCGTAATCACTATCAGCCCCTGAAAATGATTTTTTTTTGTTTTTAACAGATAACCAACTGTAGTAACACGGAAAAAACAAACTAATTGCAGATATTTCATGCTCACCTCTAGTAAAAACAAAATCTTTTCGCTAGAACTTCACCACACAACACCCGACACCGGCACAACAGAAGTTACAATCACAATGTCAGCTGGGCCCGATTTTGAGGTTTGTTTATTTCCTTATCAGCTACCATGGTAACCTAGACTATCAGGCGGGAATGATATCCCCTCAGAGAAGACAACACGAACACTTAACACGACCTAACTTTCCATTTAGGACTGTGTGGAGCGCTGCAATAGGGATGTCCGATACTTCAAAAGTATCGATATAATATCGTATCGATACATCTAGAAAGTATCAAAAAGTATCGATACGATACTTTCAAAAAGTATCGATATTTTGAAGTATCGATACTTTTCGATACTTTCACAAAAATGGGTGAAATTGTCGTTTATGTTTCCCTTCATCAGTGTGACATCTCTCTATCACGAGGATAATAATAACCCAATATAGAATGAACAAAACAATGAATCACTCATTTTGTTATTTGAAACTTGTTTTTGTTTAGGCACTTGTTTGGGTTAACATTTTGGTGGTCCTTCCTCGATTATGGAGGACAGCAGGTTATCATAGAGAGGTGGAGGTGGTGGTACATCATCTTTGTTTAATTTGCTGAAGTTTGTTAGTCTCCCTACAATCTACGTAGAGATAGAGGTACTGTCAAGTAGGTACCTACGTGTCGTAGGTGTTGAAACAGATAAAATGTGAGATACAAAAAAGTATCGCCCCCAATACTGGATAAAAAGTATCAATACTACGATATACAGGTGTCCACCATTTGGATGGACCAAACTTCAAGGATCGATTCTACAACTGAATTGCAACAAAAAATGTCTCGTAGCAATTTTTTCTTAACCCACTCAAAATTCTTTTTTTTCCACTTTAAAGTTTTTATTCGTATTTTCGACCTTGCAGCACTAAAATGGTTATAACTCCCTTATTTCTCATGCTACTTCAAATCTGAGTACACCGTTGAACAGAGCGTTAAATTTCCTACCCATTTAGTGGGAAACCCAGTTTCTTAAATCCATTTGTAAAAGTAAAAAAATAAATCAAAGTCAACAATTTAAAGTCAATCAAACATTTATAATTTTTTCGAAAATCGCCATTATTCAGGCTATCGATTCCCCCCTAAAAAATACCGCTATCGTGGTGCACTCAACGGGAAAAACTACCCCAAGATCCCAACTTTCCAACGGTATGTCAGTTTCAAGGTTTAAGAGGAAAGTTTCTTTGACAAAATTGAGTTTTATGCGAAAAAACGTGCTCTTTTAGGCATATTCCGCTAGAGAGTCGACCAAGTATTCTTGCCTTCACTTTTCAAGGATTGCAATAAAAAGTCCACCAAATTACATTTCTACGCGTATTTTACGTTTTGGACCTTCCTGAACATTTTGGTTCCGTGTCTGTCCATCTGACAGTCCTCTGTCTGTCTGAAAGTCCTTGTAGATGGCAAAAGCAATACGAAGCTACTGTCCGATTTCGATGTAATTTTCGGCGATGTTCTCCATGTAAATCAAAGTCAAAGCATCTAATTTTCAAAATCAAATTCAAAAATTTTAATTTCATTTTTTTAAATAGAAATTACCAATTTTCGGTTTATTATTTTCAATATCAAACCTTTGGAATCTAGCAAGAAAAAAATAAGTTAACCCCCTCTCAAAACTGTTTTATTGTTTGCCTGTAATAAGTAGCGCTATCGCGTGGCCAGTCAATGGCCAAAACTACCCCGGGATCACATCTTTTCTACGTTAAGAATCAGTTTTTCGTTTAATTAGAATAAATATCATGAAATTGACTTTTTGTAGCAGAAGAAGAACTTGAAGAGTTTCATTGACAATTATACTTTTTTTTAATACAATTATTGACTTTCCACTCCGATAATGAGTGTCCTTCATTGTACCTACCAACACTTTCTACCAACGTTACAATGACAAATTTTTTCTGCTAACTGTTCTTTAATTTTATCTTAGTTCCATTTTTAAAATCAAAATGAACCTGAATGGTTTTTTGTCGAGTGGCCAACGATAGCACAACTTATTCCAGGTTAACAATAAACCTAAAAAATGGTAATTTCTAAAAAAATTAAAATTTTTGAATTTGATATTGAAAATTTAATGCTTTGACTTTGATTTACATGGAGAACATCGCCGAAAATTACATCAAAATCGGACAGTAGCTTCGTATTGCTTTTACCATCTGCAAGGACTTTCAGACAGACAGACCGACTGTCAGATGGACAGACACGGTACCAAAATTGTTCAGGAAGGTCCAAAACGTAAAACACGAGTAGAAATGTAATTTGGTGGACTTTTTATTGCAATCCTTGAAAAGTGAAGGCAAGAATACTTGGTCTACTCTCTAGCGGAATATGCCTAAAGAAGCACGTTTTTTCGCATAAAACTCAATTTTGTCAAAGAAACTTTCCTCTTAAACCTTGAAACTGACATACCGTTGGAAAGTTGGGATCTTGGGGTAGTTTTTCCCGTTGAGTGCACCACGATAGCGGCATTTTTTAGGGGGGAATCGTTAGCCTGAATAATGGCGATTTTCGAAAAAAATTATAAATGTTGACTTTGATTTATTTTTTTACTTTTACAAATGGATTTAAGAAACTGGGTTTCCCACTAAATGGGTAGTAAATTTAACGCTCTGTCCAACGGTATACTCAGATTTGAAGTAGCATGAGAAATAAGGGAGTTATAACCATTTTAGTGCTGCAAGGTCGAAAATACGAATAAAAACTTTAAAGTGGAAAAAAAAGAATTCTGAGTGGGTTGAGAAAAAATTGCTACGAGACATTTTTGTTGCAAATTAGTTGTAGAATCGATCCTTGAAGTTTGGTCCATCCAAATGGTAGACACCCTGTATATCAGGAAAAAAAGTATCGATTCATCGATATGCTTTATCGACTATACGATATACTTTAGATTCATCGATATACTTTCAAGTATCGATACTTTTGGGACATCCCTACGCTGCAATCGCACGCAAATAAAAAAGGCTTGTTGATCAGTATCACCCCAGTCCACGGTATGAAAATTCTACTGGTTTCAGGGGAACGAAAAAAATCTTCTATTTTGCTTGCTTTGGATCTGTATGAAAGGTAGCTAAACGTGTTAATAACACTTGTCTCAAAACTGTTGTTCATAACAAGTGTTGCTCAACTTGAAATTAAAATTTTCCAGTGTTTAGAACAACACAGCACTAGATTCCCATTTTTTTCATATCACATGTTGTCTCTTAGCCATCGAAATGTGACACCATCTACAATGATCAACGTTCGTCTTAAGACGTTAATATTCAAAATTATAACGGTTCTAGACTCCTTTAGATTCATTCACCGTGGCAGTTCTCATTCCTGTATGAGGGTTCATCATAGAACAAATAACGGAATTGATCAACTTACCGCTTCACCTCGCGGGCCCTGAGGCCCTCTGGGACCAGGCGGACCGTCGAAACCCTGAAATAAGGAAAGACGAGATTGAGTCCGCATTTTATTTCTTTTCCCAGCAAATCCTAGTCTTCAGGAACGTGTAACATATTTAGATATAAATTAAGTGACAAATTTTCTGGTCCATTTTAAACTTGAAATAACATTGTCAGATTTTTCTGTGACAAATTAATTGAATATGGCTGAATCAGAGGAGGCTGTTCCAGCTCATCATGGAAATTACTTAGTCTAACGATTAAACAGTCTTAACTATTATAATGCAAAGTGAATTGCAACAGCGCTCAACCTAGTAATTCTGAAGGTTACCTATACGGGGTGTCTACAATAAAGCTGGTCAAAAATGTAAGGGTCAATGGGGTATTTCGGTCAATTTTTTTAATTTTTTTTTTCAAAAGAGTATGGCTCAGGAATAACGGTAATCGGGTCTGTTCGTCGAGAAAATGTTTTTAAAAAATCAGAGAAGCTAAGGAAAGTTGAAGATTTGAATGGTGTGACGTAGCTAGCCAATCGTGACGTAGCTAGCCAACTGTCTTTGAAAAAGTATCCATGCACAGAAACCCTTCTTGGATACTACAACATTCTACTCACACACGCGCGCGGGGCAGTCCGCGGCGTAGTCCTTGCCTAGTGTGTGTGCATTTATAGCGGCCCGCCTTTTTCAAATGTGTGATCTCTTTAATTAATTTTTCTACCACATGTTATAGTATCATTGGGCTTAAAGTTGTAGTATATAGGTTTTCAAGGGTGCTGAATCCAAATTTGAGGTCAAAAACCTGAATTTCCGACCCACCGAAATACCCCATTCTGCTAGGTATTTCCAAGTGGACCCTTGTTTTTCCAAGTTTTCTTCGTATTACAATAATTTTCTCGTGTTTTTAACCTTGTCATTAAAACTCAGTCCCATATTCACAAAAATCACCAAAGTGACACTTGAAGTCGCACTTCCGAAAGTGATACTTTAGGCCAAAGTGAAACTTGAGGAGAAATCGCTACTCACAATCATTTTTAGTGTAGCTGCTCTTAGTTCAGCTTTAGGTTCAACTGATAAGGAAATTGAAGGAAAACTGATCTTTTCCATTTAAATCCGAACGGAAAAACTTCGTACAACGGCTGTCGAATCAAGCAAAATAGGCGTACTTCTGTGGTAGGAGCCAAACTTACCCGGCGTGTGTAACTTGACGAAAGTTCAGCTTCGGTAAAGAGCGGCTAAAGAGACACTTCTTCCAAAGTTTGGTTCTTGAATAGCGTTTTCTCCAAAGTACAGCTCCAAGTGGAGCTTTCAAGCTTCACTTAGTAAAAAGCCCCACTTAGTGCAGTTTGTGAATACGGCTGTCAGTCAGTGAATAAACGGTTTTCTCCATTTTCCCTGGCAATTATAAATTTTGATGATTCCTGCGGCAATCTTTTAGTTTTTCAATTCCCTAGGTAGATGCACTCATGAATTTCAAAAATCCTTAGGTGAACCTTTTTACTTTTTTTCCAACTTTTGGAATTGAACAATGTACAGATTATAAGAATGAGGGGGGGGGGGACATAGCGCCGGTTCGTAAGAGATTAGACTAACCCGGAACGAGGAAGGCTAATGGGGACGGTGGTCTTAGTATGATTCTGAGACGAGAGATGGCACTAGTGTCACCCCAAACTTTCTTCCAGTTCATTTTAGCTTGAGAGAACAATTTTTCTTCTACAAATCTAGCCATATGAATGTTATTAGAACAAGTCAACTTATTAAACCCATCATCAACCATGTCATAAAAAAAAAAAAATTTTTGAAATATTTTTTTCATGTTTTAATTAATAATTGAAGTAGTTTTTATTCCTGTTTTTAATTCGAAAATCTGAATACATCCCATGTTCGGAAACCATTCTAGTGTATGTTGGAAATAGAGACAATTTGTGTGAAAATTAGATCCCGAAAGCAACAAATGAGACCCAAAAAAATCGCTCGAAAGTATATTAATTTATAGACAAAATAAATTGTTTTGCACGCCAGCTTATTTTGTGGCATTGAGACAAATCCAAAACAAAATTTTAAAATTTTAAATCGAAAGTCGACCTCATCCTGAGAATTTTGACACGAGCCGTTCTCTTTTTGGATGAATAGATCTTATTCTGTGATTTTTCAAAGTTTCGAATGTTTGTGACGTCACGCGCTCCTTCCGCTTGGGCGCCCCAGCCCACTGTGACGTCATTGACATTCGAAACTTTGAAAAATCATAGAAAAAGGTCCTTTCACGCTAGAAGGTCGCGGTTGGTGTCAAAATTCTCAGAATGAGGTCTAGTTTAGATTAAAAATAACAATAAACAGTTTTTTCCAACCCAAGCGCACACCCCATTGAAAATCGGTTGATCGGTAGTAGAGATAATGGGGTATTTCGGTGGGTCGGAAATTCAGGTTTTTGACCTCAAATTTGGATTCAGCACCCTTGAAAACCTATATACTACAACTTTAAGCCCAATAATACTATTACATGTGGTAGAAAAATTAATTAAAGAGATCACACATTTGAAAAAGGCGGGCCGCTATAAATGCACACACACTAGGCAAGGACTACGCCGCGCGCGTGTGTGAGTACTATTTTATAGTATCCAAGAGGTATTTCAAGGGTTTCCGTGCATGGATACTTTTTTCAAAGACAGTTGGCTAGCTACGTCACGATTGGCTAGCTACGTCACACCATTCAAATCTTCAACTTTCCTTAGCTTCTCTGATTTTTTAAAAACATTTTCTCGACGAACGGACCCGATTACCGTTATTCCTGAGCCATACTCTTTTGAAAAAAAATAATAAAAAAAATTGACCGAAATACCCCATTGAGGATAAAGTTTGGTATTCTCTTCAGCATCAAATCTAGTTATTTTCAAGTAAATTCAAATTTGACGGTATATTTGGAAAGAGCGTTAAATTTCCAAGTTAACTAGAGTGAAACCAATATCTTTCAGAAATATAGCATTTTTTTTAATCAAGTTAAAATAATTTTAACTTGATTAAAAAAAAATGCTATATTTCTGAAACAATTATTGTTTCCTTCAACATTCGACTTTAATAAATATTTTCACTCTGAATTTCTGCCATTTTGATGGGGGTTCTCCGCAAAAACATGCTCAAAATGTTAACTTTCAAACGACATCATTTCCCGGTTTATTACTACGTATTTGGTGGGGGAAAATTGTATTCGAATGCGAATAAACGTGTTATTTCAGCGAAAATTGACGGCTTATTGATGGTGTTTGAAAAAAATCGGCTTTACAGCCGATTCCTATAAATAGCTTTTCACCTTTCAGGTGGATTGAGAAAATTGAAAATACAAATTGAGGAGTTTGGTTCCAAACTTACGTCAGTTCCGTTGAGGCCAGGTAGTCCTCGGGGACAGATCGTTTCACAGGCTCCCGTGCTCGAGGACACCTCTTGAGACCTCGCCTTTAGTCATGAAACAATAGGAAAATACGAGTAATATCGCAACATACTATTTCACAATGTTTTTGTCAAAAGACTTTCGTCAGCTATCAAACTCATCTTTGTCCTAAGCTAGCACTCAGCCTGAAAAGGCTAGTTTGCACACGCTTAGCTGAAGAGATCCGAAAGATCGAAACAAAGAACCAAACAAAACGATCACCACTGAAAGTGGGAATTTGAAACGTTTTGACTGTACCCAAGCATTCTTGATGCAGAAGAGATAGACAGTTGTGTTTCAGTGTAGATGGGACTTTGGTCAATCGTTTTCGTCATACGGTGACTCATCAGCAACGCGAAGAAGCGTTGGAACGACTTGGATTTAACCCTTCAGCCGGACAATCGGTCTGTGAGACCGACACAGTTTGGCATTTCTCTGATAGAGGTGGTCGTAGTAGTTAGAGGTGGCCAGCAGCCCGTGACATCTTCAATTGGGACCTGAACTTCAGGCAGAGCAGTTTGGAAACCGTCGCTTGCTCGCTAGCTCGCGGTAAGTTGTGATCTTTCAACAGATAGTTGGTCTGTGGGACCGATGGTCCGGATACCAGTGATTTTTTTTTTATACCAGGTGATTTTTACTATTTACTTACCTACTTTTTCATGAGTGTTTTCTATAAATATGATGTTCACTATTAGAATTTAGGATTTCTGCATAATGATTATCATGTGATTTTAGTAGTTACTCACTTACTTTTTAATGAATATTTTTCATGTCATTTTGAGTAAATTCACACTTTACGAATGTTTTTCATAAATATTTTTTATACATTGTTGACTATTAGAATTTAGAATTTCTGCATTGTAAAGAATTTCATGAATGTCGACTGAATATCAAGTTACCTACCTAGTAATTTTTTCAAATGTTTCATGGTTCTAAATTTACACTGATTTGGGAATTGCTCAAAGAGTACCTACACACTCTTATTTTACAGAGTACCCACTCATGATGTGTGGTACGTACCACTACATAGTCTTAGTAAATTGTTACTGGATAAAAATCTAAGTCTGAGTTGTCAAACAAGTAAAATAATCTACTATTTTTTATGGATAAAAATACACAAAATTATGAAAAAATGTAGTTATAATATCATAACCTAGCATCCATAAATATTAATTAGGCCTGAATATTAATTAGAGGTAGCTAGAATATCGTAGAATAATGAAGCCAACATGCGAACAAAGAACCAAAAACGATACCGTAAAATAGAGGTCTGAGAGACCGATGGTCCGGTTAAGCGTTGAAAAAAAGATGGTCCGGCTGAAGGGTTAAGCAAACTGCTTGTTTCAAGCTAAAAAGCTTGTTTCCGAAGAGTTTAAGAAGACATTTTTGGCAAAAGACTGTTTGTCATACGACTTTCGTCAAAAGAGATTTTCATCAAAAGACTGTTTGTCACAAGACTTTCGTCAACTATCAGCTGAGTGCTAGCTTAGGACAAAGTTGAGTTTGATAGCTGACGAAAGTCTTTTGACAAAACGTCGTATTGACAAAAATGTCTTCTTAAACTCTTCGGAAACAAGCTTTTTAGCTTATTGCACAATGGTTTATTATTTACTGTATACATCAGTGATGTATACATCACACGTCTGCAACAGCGAGGCTTTCCCATTAATGCTACCTACTAGCAATATAAAGCATCACTATCCGAGAGCTACTATTCTGTAAGTGAGAGCTCAACTTGAATGGAGTTACTTAACTAAGCATCGAAAACTGGTCATCTCGCCACTCACAAGGTGTTTTTTTCTCCATAATGTTGACTATACATATACCTTGGCGGGCGCAAAGTTTTTGCTACAATATAACTTCTTCAAATCTATACTTGTCTCAAGCACATGAATCTAGACAGGTCCTCTTACTGTCAGATTTGTAGGTAGAGTAATATTATCACACATCTCAATCTATCAGATACTATTGAAACTTTACCTGTAGTTCCAAGCACGAGTCCCTCTCAGGTTTAGAAGGGTCACAGCTCAAAACCATCCATTGAAGATCAATCTGAAAATTGTGAATCAGTCAATTCAAGTTGACATCAAAATAATATTCAGCTTTGGATTACAATAAAGTATTATGAGAAGTTTCAAGTTAGAGAGAAGTTACTAGTAAGAGGGATCCCTAAATTACTTACATACATATATACATTTAAGATATATCTTTAGATTAGATTAGATTTTTTAGATTAGATTAGATCTTTAGTTTAGGTTTAAGATATATTTGAGATCTATGATAGTAGCTACCTACCAAAGTAGTTTAGATTTATGATAGTAGCTACCTATGAAAGTAGTGATTTATGATAGTAGCCAACTATGAATGTACTAGTGATTTGTAGTAGTGATACATAGTAGCTATCTGTATTACCGGCACAGAATGCTTGGAATTGGCTAGCGTGAGGTTTCCGTTGACGTCGATGGGACCCCTCGATCTGACGGGGAGGCTGCCGATCAGCTGGCAGTCGACGTGCAGCGTCACTCGGTCCTCGTACACTCCGAAGTGGATTTTGTGCCACGATCTGTCGAAAACCTGAGAAAAAAAAGAATTATAACAACTACCAAAATTGAGAAAAATCAAAATTTAACAAAAGGTATAGGCACTGATTTTCAGAAAGATGGATACCTATCTAACTGCACTACACTTGTCTTTATCATAAAAGTAGTGCTAGTAAAAAAAAAAATGATAACCTATCACGAATGTTTGCCAAGTTGGGTTGGCAGTATAGCCTCCTCATAAAGAATAACGTGGACAGATGGACTTTAACCCTTAACTGCACCATCTATCATATATGATATGGAACTTTAAACGAGGCTCAAGAGCATTCTGGTGGTCTTCTCGAGCTCTTTATGGTATTTTTACTTAAGTCAACTACCGCTAGATCTCATAAGAATCAAAGAATATCCATAACCCCTCCTGTATGAACTGTATAGAACGTGAAGGAGGAGGACCTGGGTGAATTTCATATATGATAGAACGTGGACTTCTCCACTGCATTACCATCTCGTTCAAACGTGATACAAGCCACTTGCTGCACATGATGTTTTTTAAATATAATTTAATTTTATGTTTTTGATTATTTTATAAATTTTATTTGACGTCAGCATAAATTTCACATTAGGTATCCCTACTATATTTCAGAAATGGTTCCTAACCACTTCACTTATGTGGACAGAGATGGAACCAAAAGAATCTAATTACATAAAACCCCAACCGTATGTACATGCATGTATGTATTCATGTCGCCGATCGCGAGGAGTTAGAGTGGTCGTGGGAGTAGGGAGAGTCTGAGGAATCGGAGGGAGTGGGTGGCGGCTTAGTAGGCTTTTCAGCTAGTATGGCATAATGATGAACTACAAAAATTCCTTGAAATACCAATTGGAAGAGAAGATGATTTATCAGATGTGGATGAATTGGATTATGATGATGTTGAGTTAGACCAGCCTGATGACTTTTTGACAACCTATTCATTATGGACCCTTCTCTGCCAAATGAATTTCAAGAAATCGTCATGGGGCTGTCAGAAGAAGTGGAGATGTCAGATGAAGCCGAAGCCACCTTGTCAAAAATTGTCTACTTATTGTTTAGTCTTCAACTTTTCTTGTCTATAGTCTGGCCAATGATAAGAGGAAAATTTAATGCTGCCTGCAGGCCTTTTTTTAAAATTACATACGTACAAATTATCATAATAAATGCTTTGAAAAAATGTCTTATGTATAATATATCACTAGATTTTTGTCCATAATCCTACTAAGTTTCTAAATAGGTGATAGAAACTCCAAATGAACATTTATGCTTTCTTATAGCATTATAAATGTGATTTTTAAATAGCAGTGTGCGAAAAACCTATTTGGTCATACGTATTCTTTCAACCATTTTACTCGCATTATATCACATATGAAATCATCGTCTCGGCTGCTTAACCACGTTCTATCATATATGATAAGGGCATAAATTAGGGATTATCGGTCAAACTATGTAATTTAGGGACTTTTCCTTGTCACTTTCGTTTTCAGGGGGCCAAAATACATGAAATTCTTTTTTTTTTTCAAGAAAATCGGAAATTGTGTGCAGTTAAGGGTTAAGAATCGGTTAATTTGAGATTAATCAGAGCAGTACCTATAATAGATGTGAAACATGAACTTCACTATCAAGTTTTGGTTTCGGACAAACCTAATTAACAAGCTGTCCAGTGTCAGGAATGGGGTCATCCAACAAACGCTGTTATTACCGAGCTTTCGGAAAATGTATTTCCTTCATCAGGGCTCAAAGCAGCTACATGTGAGGAGAGTGCACCCACCAACTCATACTCTCATTTTTCGAGAGAGTAAAAACTCTTTATTGAACATTGTAGAAGGAATGAAGGTGGACCAACTCATACTCTCATTGTTTCCAACTTTTTCGTCAAAACTTTTAAAATGAATAAATAGCATCAGGCTTTCAACAATAACAAAACAATAAATTTTAAAAGTTTAGGCGTATAAATATCAACAATAAAACTCAGGAAACAAAACTAAACTACTACTAATTTATTGTTTTATTATTGTTGAAAGCCTGATGGTATTTTTTTGGTGGGTGCACTCTCCTCACTTGTAGCTGCTTGGAGCCCTGATGAAGGAAATAAATTTTCCGAAAGCTCGGTAATAACTAGAGCTCGGAATTTGCGTATTTTGCATATCTTTTATTATGCGGTATATCTTTGTATTTGAACGTTTTGAAGGTTTCTGAAGGGTATGCGGTAGTTTAAGTTGAAATTGAAATAGCATATTTTTGCATATTTCGGTTATTTTGGGGATTTTTGCATTTTTGGTCATTTTGGGGATTTTTGCATATTTTGCAGCATATTTTACCAGTATTTTACCAGCACTGGCTATTCGAAAAACCATGGACGCTCTAGAGGACAGGCAGATTGCCCATCGTTTGGCCTTCATAAATGCCAACTTTAGTACCATGCCCCCATTTGATAAACCACCTGGAGACCAGGGGGATGGATCTCTGCTCTGCCGTAGATGCTGTTTCCGACCTGCTCGAAAAAAAGCTCCCACTGCTGGAAAAGCCGTCAAGGATAAACTGGAGGGGGTCCTATCGAAAAAATCCAGGGTGGTCTTCAGTGGTTCAAATCGCGAAATTTCTCAAAGGAGAAGACAGCTCACGGTACTCTCCCTACTCTCCAAAAGAGATTTACACTTTTAAATTTTTTCCTATCGTATCTTGCGATGTAGAGAGATCGTTTTCTGCAATGAAAGAAATTTTAAGTGACAGGAGACACTGTTTTACACCTGATAATTTGGAGCGTGTAATTGTTGTCCAATATAATATGTAGTTCATCTTTACATTTTTTACCTAGTTCGTATAAATGTATAAAAGTAAATAAAAAATGTATAACTGATTTTTTGAATTGCTTGTTTACTTTACCTGATGCTTCATAACTTTTTTCTAGGAGAAACATATTGTTTAGTAATGCATGCATTCCAGGGGACGTCCCATTGGATAAGCATTAGATCAGTTTAACCAGTTGTTAAGTGATAAAACTGTTTCACTCGATGAAATTTATTTATTTCTTTAGGCAAGAAATACTGACCCCCCCCCCCCCACCATTATCCACCTTAACATTTCTAGCGCCATGGGAGCCTCGAATCTGAAGAGCATTTTAAAATCCATTATCTACGATACCCAACATGGGAATTCGAGTTCACCCCCCCCACCTCCCCAACGCCAACAATGGTGCCAGTCTGGCACCAAAGCGGAAATACGTCGTAACATTGAAACACAAAAAATGAAACACGAAATAAGCGGTTTATGGCATCATGGCACCATGTCCTGGCACCATGGTGGCACCACTATTAGTTCCATGGTGGTACAGAGAATAATTCATGAAAATTCGGAGGTATAATGAGAATTTTTCCTCAATTTCAAAGCTTGGGTACAATTAGTAAGCAGTAAAGGAACCGAAATATTGAAAAATCGGATATTTTGTGAATATATCCCCCCACTCACCCCCTCCCCTTGCGAATTTTGGTACTCTGGTAAAATCGTGTACAACTCGGAAGTTATTTGAGTCAAACAAAAAAAGAAACACGAAAATCGGTTAGAAATTGAGGCCTGGGCAGAGTTTACAAGATTATGCACGCAAACGCACGTTTTTTAAGCATTAACCCCCCCTTTCGCCCCCTTAAAAAGCAAAATCCAAAATTCCGGCGCCGTAGTGCACAACTAGATAGTATTTCGCGTCAAACGAAAAAAGAACCACGAAAATCGTTTGAGAACTAAGGCCTGGGCAGAGTACACAAGATTATGCACAAAAAACGCACGTTTTTCGAGCATTAACCCCCCCTTTCCTCCCCTTAAAAGACGAAATTCAAAATTCCGGCGCCGTAGTGCACAACTAGATAGTTTTCCGCGACGAATAAAAAAAGAACCAGGAAAATCGGTTGAGAACTAAGGCCTGTGCAGAGTACACAAGATTTTGTTACACACACACACACACACACACATACACACACACACACACACACATACACCTATGGTTTTTTTCGCGGATTTGGATTCAGAATGGTCTAAAACGGATTACTGTGTGGTTATTTTTTTTTTCTGTCGAGTGTTGTCCAACTTCACCCCAGATCGATCGCATAAGGACGCCCAAGTCTTACTGTGGGACGTCCTAAAAAAGGGCTAAAAAACGTCTGCCAAGTGGGTGTGGCACATAGCTTCCTCGTATCCATAACCCGATTAAATAGATGATCCGATGCGTAGCAGTTAATCTCAAAACACCAATCTCTAAGTACCTTTCACTACCCTCATAGGGGGCCATCCACACGCTAATCTGGTCAATCCTAGAAAATTTCATCAAATTCGGATGAAAAATTAAGTGAGTAGATGTATGTGATTTGATCAAAAAAAATCTTAGCCTCGGCTGGGATTCGAACCCGCGGCCCCTGGAGCTCAAGTCAAGACTCTTTCCTCTGAGCTATTAAACTTGTCATGAATAAGACTTGAGATTCTCACAGGAGACCATCTATGAATAAATCCCTCTATGAAAAACAATTCTCTATGATTTTCATAGGGGACCATCTAAACACTACTCTGTAACATCCTTGAAAATTTCATTGAAATCGGATGGAAAATGTAGAAGTTATGGCCGTTACAAGGAAATTCACGTTTGCGCATGCGCAGTGGCTACTATCAGTCCAAAGGTGGTGATTTCCATAGGGGACCATCTAAATACTAATCTGTAACATCCCTGAAAATTTCATTGAAATCGGATTGAGATTGTGGAAGTTATGGCCGTTACAAGGAAATTCACGTTTGCGCATGCGCAGTCGCTTCTATCAGTCCGGGGATGATGATTTTCATAGGGAACCATCTACAACCTAATCCACAAAATACCTGAAAATTTCATCGAAATCGAGTTGAAAATGTGGAAGTTATGGCCGTTACAAGGAAATTAACGTTTGCGCATGCGCAGTAGCTACTATCAATCCGAAGGTGGTGATTTTCATAGGGGGCCATTTAAATACTAATCTGTAACATCCCTGAGAATTTCATTGAAATCGGATGGAAAATGTAGAAGTTATGGCCGTTACAAGGAATTCACGTTTGCGCATGCGCAGTCGCTTCTATCAGTCCGAGGGAAATGATTTTCATAGGGGACCGTCTACACACCAACCCGCACCATCCCTGAAAATTTCATCGAAATCGGACAATAACTTCGTATAGTTATGCGCGTTACAAGGAATTCATGACAGACAGACAGACAGACAGACAGACAGACACACAGACAGACAGACACGGAACCAAAATTGTTCAGAAAGGTCTAAAACGCAAAACGCGAGTGAAAATTTTGATTTTGGAGAACTTTTTTTTTTCATCCTTGAAAAGTGAAAACAAAGCTTCCGCTACCTTGGTAGACTCGGAAGCAAAATGTAATAATACGAAACATCCTTTCTTAAAATACTGAAATTCCAAAGTCGTATGCAGTTTTAAGGGCAAATGCATATTTTGCATATTTTTCCAGTTTCCGGTGCATATTTTCGGGAAATTTTCGTGCATATTTTCCGAGCTCTAGTAATAACAGCGTTTGTTGGATGACCCCATTCCCGCTACTTGACAGTTTGTGCGTGCCGTGGGTTGATTAACACAACATCTTAAACATAATTAACAACGATCGACTTTCCGATTCATATCGAATTAACAATTTTTGCTTCCGAGTCTACCAAGGTAGCGGAAGCTTTGTTTTCACTTTTCAAGGTCGAAAAAAAAAGTTCTCCAAAATCAAAATTTTCACTCGCGTTTTGCGTTTTAGACCTTTCTGAACAATTTTGGTTCAGTGTCTGTGTGTCTGTGTGTCTGTCTGTCTGTGTGTCTGTCATGAATTCCTTGTAACGCGCATAACTATACGAAGTTATTGTCCGATTTCAATGAAATTTTCAGGGATTGTGCGGGTTGGTGTGTAGACGGTCCCCTATGAAAATCATCATCCCCGGACTGATAGAAGCGACTGCGCATGCGCAAACGTGAATTCCTTGTAGCGGCCATAACTTCTACATTTTCCATCCGATTTCAATGAAATTTTCAGGGATTGTGCGGGTTAGTGTGTAGACGGTCCCCTATGAAAATCATCACCTTCGGACTGATAGTAGCTACTGCGCATGCGCAAACGTGAATTTCCTTGTAACGGCCATAACTTCCACTATTTCTACCCGATTTCGATGAAATTTTCAGGGATTATGCGGATTAGGTTGTAGACGGTCCCCTATGAAAATCATCACCTTCGGACTGATAGTAGCCACTGCGCATGCGCAAACGTGAATTTCCTTGTAACGTCCATAATTTCTACATTTTCTATCCGAATTCAATGAAATTTTCAGGGATGTTACAGATTAGTATTTAGATGGTCGCCTATGAAAATCACCACCTTCGGACAGATAGTAGCCACTGCGCATGCGCAAACGTGAATTCCTTGTAACGGCCATAACTTCTACATTTTCCATCCGATTTCAATGAAATTTTCAGGGATGTTACAAATTAACTTGTTTTGATGTTTTGAGATTAATTACTATGCATCGGATCATCTATACAATCGGGTTATGGATACGAGGAAGCTATGTGCCACACCCACTTGGCAGACGTTTTTAAAATGTTTCGCTATCATCTCGGAAACTCTCTCCAGACTAGATTGCTCTGAGCACCTGTTTCACAACCAATTCTAACAAGATTGAGAATTACTTGTTGGACATTTCGATTGTTAAAAATGTGTCGAGGCTCCTGCTGATCGGATGCTAAGAAATTCAAGAGCGATCACTGAGGAAGTTTTGATGTTTCTGGTTCGTTGACGTTAATGAAGGGACAAAAAATGGAAGAGTACCACCTGCGGTCGAGCTCGGAGTGCGAAAATGTTGGGGAGAAACCCCCGAAAGAAATTAATACTCGAGGACTGCGGTCACCTCCGGTTCCCACCCAGAGTTTTTTATTCTTCCACCAATCGAATCGAATTTACGACCCGAGAGACGACCTACCTCAAGAATGCAGTTCCTCACGCTGGAACTACAAGTATTTTGAATCATAGAACTATCAAATCGATGGAAAACTGAGGGCTGGGCAGAGTACACAAGATAATGCTCGAAAACACAAATTTTAAAGGTTTAACCGCGCATTTCTCTCGCTTCAAAGGCGAAATTGAAAATTCCAGCGATGTGTACAACTAGATAGAGTTCTACGTCGAACAAAAAAACATTTTTTAAAAAATTCATGCATTCCAGGGGACGTCCCATTGGATAAGCATTAGGTCAATTAGTTGGTAGACGATAAAACAAGTATTTTTATTCACATTCCTTCTGCACAAAACTGTTTCACATATACACACATACAGATACACACATACACCTATGGTTTTTTTTTCGCGGATTTTTATTCAGAATGGTCTAAAACGGATTAGCGCGTTTTCTTTTTTTCTGTTGAGTGTTGTCCAACTTCACCCCAGATTAATCGCATAAACGCCCAAGTCTTACTGAGGGACATCCTAAAAAATGGTTTCCCTGAATTTCTGGATTAGATTGAACACAAATTGTTTTGTGGAAAATGAATTTAAGGATCACACCTAAAATATGACATTCGCTGTAGATATGTGACTCAGTATACAGGGTGTTTCACGAAAAGGTTACACCCCCCTTCATTTCCCCAAAATACAGCGTAAAAAATTAGGATTAACGCTTTTCTTCAAGATTGTTTAGTGAGGAATTCAGGAAAAATACTTTCGCGCAATTGACGACACTAACTTCATTTTTTTAAGTGGAACTCCCTCTTTTTTATTAAAGATTCGAATTCTTCATTTAATTTCATGAAAAATTCATACCCGAACCAATTCTTTACATTGCGCGCAACCTGGCTTTTTGAACGCTCTAAGTTGCGCAACTCCACAATTGCTCAAAAATTAGGTTTTTGAGAACCCTTAGTGTGGCACATGTTTTTTCATCATTTTTTGACGCTGAATCACATGGTGACATCCGTTTTTCAATTTGACTGGAATTTTTCAAAATAGCGGCCAAAAATTCGGTTGTTTTTAGTGAAAAAATCGCTCTTTTAAATCGTTATGAGTTTTTAGGTAATTTTATTCAGTTCAAGCATGACCATGCTGTCAGTTTTTATGTTTAACTCCACCGTAGACGGCCCTAAGCCCGTGGTTCAAACGGAGGGGAGAAAATAAAAAATAAACATGATTTCGACCTCAAAACTGATGTTTTCGTGAAAGAAATGTTAATTTTTCCTCTTAAATCTTGGTTTTTTCTCAAAACGGATGACACCCTGTGATTCAGCGATAAGAAATGATGAAAAAACATGTGCCACACTAAGGGTTCTCCAAAACCTAATTTTTGCGCAATTGTGGAGATGCGCAACTTGGAGCGTTCAAAAAGCCAGGTTGCGCGCAATATAACAAATCGATGTGGGTATGAATTTCTCATGAAATTTGACGTAGAATCCGAATCTGTAATAAAAAAGGGGGGGTTCCATTTGAAAAAATGAAGTTAGTGTCAATTGCGCACGATTGCGCGCAACTTTTTTGCGCAAAAGTATTTTTCCTGAGATCCTCACAAAAAATCATGGAGAATTGCGTTGGTCGGAATTTTTTACGTTGTATTTTGCGGAAACGAAGGGGGGTGTAACCTTTTCGTGAAACACCCTGTACAGGGTGTTCACGAAAAGGTTACACCCCCCTTCATTTCCCCAAAATACAGCGTAAAAAATTAGGATTAACGCTTTTCTTCAAGATTTTTTAGTGAGGAATTCAGGAAAAATACTTTCGCGCAATTGACGACACTAACTTCATTTTTTTAAGTGGAACTCCCTCTTTTTTATTAAAGATTCGAATTCTTCATTTAATTTCATGAAAAATTCATACCCGAACCAATTCTTTACATTGCGCGCAACCTGGCTTTTTGAACGCTCTAAGTTGCGCAACTCCACAATTGCTCAAAAATTAGGTTTTTGAGAACCCTTAGTGTGGCACATGTTTTTTCATCATTTTTTGACGTTGAATCACAGGGTGTCATCCGTTTTGAGGAAAACCAAGATTTCAAGAGGAAAAATTAACATTTCTTTTACAAAAACATCAGTTTTGTGGTCGAAATCATATTTTTATTTTTATTTTCTCACCTCCTTTTGAACCACGGGCTTGGGGGCTTGGGGAGTTAAAAATGAAATTTGGAGAACCCTGAGTTTGACACATGTTTTTTCATCATTTTTTGACGCTGAATTTCACAAAAAATCAGGCAGAATAGCGTTGATCCCAATTTTTTACGCTGTATTTTGGGGAAATGAAGGGGGTTGTAACCTTTTCGTGAAACACCCTGTATATGTGACAATTGAGTGAAAATTCAATGCTGACTCAACTTGGTTCTTTCAGTGAATTTGTGACCACGTAGCTGTGGCTTGAAAGGCAACGACGTGGAGGGATGACGTACGTTGGTAGGATTGCGACGAGCGAACTATGAAACGCTCTTAGATTGGAGCGAGTGAAATGAAGAGTAATGTGAAGGCAGGAATCATTTTATAGGCGCCCACCAGCCTCGTTGCAGAAAAGTCGGCAGTAAATCACGCTTTCAAGTACAGCTTCATTCCGGATGACCAACTGACCAATGAGATGGTCGATGAGATGCACTACTTAACGATGAGCGGAATTTGAAATCGCATCTGTGGTGCGTCAGCTTTTACATCGATCGAAAAAGACCATGGATGGAACTCGAGTGAAATATAACATCTAATCCGAAATTTAATAATAATAATAATAATAATATGTATTTATTTCCAGTTTTCACAACAACGTATGATTGGAATTGTCAAAAATTAAAAACATACAACACAAGAAAGATAATAACCTAGAATAATAATGGAATCTAATCAGCCAAAGCTGGCGGAGATGATTGGAATAAGTCTTTCACACTATACAATTCTTCGTCTATAAATACTTTTTTAGTATAGTCTTAATTTTTGCAATCGGGCAGCTGAGGGCACCGTCTCCAATGTGATTGAGGATCTTGATGATGGAGAAGCTGGCACATCGCTCAAAAAACTTCATTCGGTGACGTGGGACTATCATGAGGTCGGTCCGTCGTGTCGAACTAGCCATAGTCGAACCTCATGCCTTCAAACCATGGACGAAGTTTCCGAGCAAACAGGACAGCGCGGTATACATAGGTGGCAGGGACAGTCATCAGCTTATTTTCTCGAAACTTTCCTCTACAAGACTGCCCAGGTTTCAGACCCAAAAGTACTCTCAGGGCTCGTTTCTGCATCCTGAAAACCAACTCCAGATTTGCAGCTGACCCCCAGAACAAACATTGCATAAGTAGCTCTTGACATCACGAGAGAGTGGTATGCTGTCAGCAGAACGGAGCGATTCGCCATTGTTTTCAGCTTCCGCAGGCAAAAGGTGTAGCTGCTCAATTGCTTACACAATCCCGTAACATGTGCATCGTAATTAAGGCGACTGTCCAAGTGTAGCCCCAGAAAGCGGGTTTTCTCCTCAACCAACACATCCAAACCGTCAAGCACAATCGCTGCTGGGTGAGATAGTCTTGACTGTGGAGCCCTGAAAAAGACACATGAGGTTTTCAACTCATTCAGGCACAAGCCATTTACCGACAGCCAATTCTTAGCCGCCCGATACAGAAGGGAACACGTTTCAATGGCTTCAGGCAGGGTGTTCTTCTTTATGATGATGTTCGTGTCGTCAGCGTATTGAACTACCAGGCAGTTGTTGTCAATCGTGGAAATGAAGTCCGGGAACCCATTGACGAACACCAAAAACAATAGAGGCCCCAGAATGCTCCCTTGTGGTACCGATCTGTCCAAATACCTCATATTTAAGTAAGCAAACCCATCTGGGCTGGGCACACGAACCCTCCATGGTCTGTCAGAAAGATAGGACTGGAACCACTCCAACGCAACCCCCCCCTAACACCATAATACCCCAATTTGGGCAGCAAAAGGCTATGAGGGACAAGGTCAAATGCCTTGGTCATGTCCAAAAACAGGCCAAGGACACACTTCCTATCGTCCACGCCCCGAAAGACAGATTCAGTCAAATCAAACACCGCTGTCTCGATCGATTTTCCCTTCAAAAATCCATGTTGATGTCGACTCATGATACCACTCGACTCGAGGAAGTCAACCAGGCGATTGTAGACCAATGTTTCAAACAGCTTTGCGAAGAATGACAGAATACTAATAGGCCTATAATTCGTTGGAAAAGCCACATTGCCTTTTTTTAATATTGGGATGACAAGCGCGCCTTTCATGAGTTCAGGAAAAACGCCCGACTCCATAGAATTATTAAAGATGGAAACCAACAGCGGCGCTAGTTGCTCAATGGAGAACTTCAAGACCGCACCAGGAAGCTCATCAGGGCTGCACTTTGAGGCTTTAACCCTCGAGGCTGTTTGGACCAGCTCCTCTTCAGTCACTGGGCTTAGAAACATGCTTCTCTTATTAGAGTACGTTCCAGGTATAGACATGCTAGTTGACGAGAGCGGTCTGGGAAACCTCTTGACTGCATTCTCAAAGTGACTGGAAAATTCATAGCAACATGAGCTGGATCGCAAACCTTTACTCCGTTGATTTCCATTTGAACTGTTTTTCTCAACATTTTCAATCAATCGAACACAAAAAGGAGGTTTTGAAGTGGACTTCCCTCTCGCGAAATCCAACTCGAAATGTCGATTACAACTGTCAAACTCAACATTTCGAATGAATCGAACCAAGAAACAACTGGGTAGAAATAACTGAATAATGAGGAGAGGAGGATGAACTGTTTTACAGAATGCCAGCCGAAATAAAACATCATTTGCTCCCCCCAATCGAGAGCAAAAATGAGATTTGAGAGGCCTCAGTTTTCCAAATCAATATGATTTATCCAGTTCATTGTTTTGGAAGAATGAAAAAGTCTATGGACCGGAATCTGTTTCAACTCATGGCTCAGACAGCTCACTCGTCCAGAATGAAATTTGAGTCGCGAAATCGCATTGGGCTCCCGACATCAAAGAAAACTTTTTCTGAAAAGTTTAGGAACAGCAAGAACGAGAGAAAATTCTCCTGCAAAGATTTATCACTATTTACAATATTTAAAAAAATCATAAATACAGGGTGAGCCAAAACAGATGATGCAGTTTCAAAGGGCGATTAAAAATTAACGACACCACTTAAAAGAATGCGGTTAATTTTATTTGACTCCACACCTCACTCCATTTTGATAACTTAGGTCCTAAAAATTACGTCAGGAAGGTGGGCGCCCTCAACAGCGATACATTGATGAAGGCGATTTTTGAAGTTTTCAATTGCTCTCTGGCACATTTCGATGGGAATCGCGGCAATTTCTTCCCTGATTCGTGTCTTGAGGTCTCACAGAGTGTGAGGCCAATGTTTGAACACCTTTTCTTTCAAGTAGGCCCATATGAAAAAATTGCACAGACTTAAACCTGGTGATCTCGGCGGCCACCAGACATCACCCCTGAGAGAGACAAGGCGACCAGGAAGCATCTGCTGCAGTTTCACTATCGAGATTTGTGCTGTGTGGACTGTAGCCCCATCTTGTTGTAAGCAGATATCCCCCATATCCTCTTCTTCAGACAACTGGTCCAGTTCGGGTTTAAAATATGTTTCCAGCATGGAAAGGTAAATCTGAAAGTTGACAGTAACAGTTCTTACGCCCTCCTCAAAAAAATAAAGTCCGATCACCCCAAATTTGGAAACGGCACACCACACCGTGACTTTCGGGGAGTGGAGAGGTCCCTCGTGAATTTCTCTTGGGTTGTGGCTACATCAACAGCGGAAATTTTGTTTGTTAACCGCTCCAGAGAGATGGAAGTGGAAGAACCGAACTGAAAAAGTTCAAGGCCAAGTGGCCTTCATCAATGTATCGCTGCTGAGGGCGCCCACCTTCCTGACGTAATTTTTAGGACCTAAGTTATCAAAATGGGGTGAGGTGTAGGGATGGCAACGATATATCGATACCTATATGAAACATATCGATATATTACGTTTGATACATCGATATATTTATATCGATATAGAGAACCGATATTATCGGTCAATATCGATATATTTAACGATATATCGCGACCTGTTTTCAAGTTTAAAAAAAATTTTTTTTTTTTTAGTAAAAATTAAATATTGAAATGAATGGACGAGAAGGGACGCCTGTACTTGTAAAAACATCAATTAATTTTATTCCAAATTTTGTAGGTACCTACCTACTGATGGGTTGATTTCAGACTGTTGACTTCAGCTCAGACATAATTGTGTACATAGTATTCACCTACAGTGGCTCTCAAGGCTCAAATACTTGACTTAAGCCAAAATTAATGGTGGCTCGTCCAGCTTAAAACTACCTACCTACTATAAGAAGTGAAGCAGGTTTTCACAACAATTATTTTCAATTTTGAAGGATCATGATCGTCCACAGTACCTATACCCCTGTCAATTTATAAATTAAATTAACATTGCAATGACATTTTCGCACTTTTTTCCAGTTTTTAAACAATGAATTTCGATCATTCATACCAAGTAACTTTTGAAAGTAGGTTGATACATATTTCACACGATTTTTCCAAATAGATCTTCCGATATGTCGAGTATATCGATAATATTTCTTCCAAAATGATGTTAGTAACTTTTAATTCACCAACCTACTTCTTCAAGTTTTTCCAAGTAGATACTCCGATATGTCCATAAACGTCATCCTAAATTATTTTTATATTGTTTTAAAACTATTAAATTCACCTACCTACTTCACATGAAGTAGATCTTCCGATACATCGAAAAATCGATACATATCTCCGATATATCGAAGGTATCGATATCTCATTGACGATAAATCATTTGATCGATATATCGATATATTTCATTCGATATGCCATCCCTAGTGAGGTGTGGTCAAATAAAATAAACCGCATTCTTCTAACTGCTGTCTTTTGTTTTTAATCGCCCTTTGAAACTGCACCATCTGTTTTGGCTCACCCTGTATGAATGCGAAAACGCATCAGTGGCCGGGAATGGGTTTTAGAGGACTTCCCTCTCCAGAAATCCAACTCGAAATGTCGATTTCAACTGTCAAACTCAACATTTCGAATGAATCCAATGAATTTAATTTAATTTTCAAAGTTGCAAAAAATTATCACCAAAATCCAAATTTTCTCTCGTTTTTTTACGGTTTAGGCCTTCCAGAACAATTTTGGTTCCGTGACTCTCTGTCTGTCATGAAATCCTTGTAACGCGCATAACTGTACGAAGTTATTGTCCGATTTTGATGAAATTTACAGGGATTGTGCGGGTTGGCTTGTTGATGGTCCCCAATGAAAATCATCACCCCCCGAACTGATAGCGGCTACTGCGCATGCGCAAAGTTGAATTTCCTTGTAATAGTGATGTTTTCTCCCCGAATTCGATTAAATGTTCGGTGGATTGGTGTGGGTTGACGTGTAGGCGGTCCCCTATGAGGGTAGTGCAAGGTAATTAAAGACTTACGTTTTGATTAGCATGATATCATTGGATCATCTATACCAGCGGTTCCCAACTAAATTTTTCCAAGGACCCCTTCATCAATGACGAGGACCCCCACTATCTAAAGTTACCTAAAAAGAACCAAAATACGTGAAAAAATAAATCAAACTGATGCTATAAAACTTAGGATTTATTCGTGAAAATACAGAGATTTTTCAAGGTTCAAGAGACGCCGACGAGTTGGGTTCAAGAGATAGGTACTAGCAAGTTCGGTTCGAGAGTCACTGACTTATTAACTTTAACATCGAAAGCATTTTCTCGTTCTTCGTCTGTATGCCTAGGCCGTTTTAAACGATCCAAATTTTAACCAACGGTCCATAATGTACGCGTAATGAGGAATTTCACCATGTCGGAATTTCCTATTTTTGACCCCAAAATCGGATTCAGCACCTCGAAAAAACCCCTAAGGCAAACTTTCAGCCCGAACTTCCTAACTTACGAATAAACAAAACAGTGTAGAAAATACGAATGTTTAAAAAACCGGGAAAATGACGTCATGCTGGAATAGCTCATTTATGGCCGCTTGAAGCACTGAGATCGAGAAATCCATAGTCCCCAGATGCAAAATTTCATGAAACAGTAAAGTTCGAAATCGAAAGACTGAAGAAAAAAATAGAAAAAGCGAGATGGGGAAAATTAGGTTTCCTCTGTTTTTGTTTGATAACTTTTCTCTTAGAAAACAGGATTTCGTCGTCCCAATGGGCAACACTGGGAGGAGACGGCGATCCGAACAGCCCAATCAGCGAGCGTTCCCGCTGCACGTCTGTTTTCCCGGTTAGTTTTGAAATTAAAAATTTTGATTGTCTCCCAAAATTAAGAGGAGACTCATTTTCCGAAATCAGCCCGATTTTCATCTATCCCACACCATTAACTATTCCGGAAAAATGCAAACAGAAATCGGCGAAATTCCTCATTAACTTTCCGTGAAAAACAAAGCTTTTCAATCACTAAAATGTTGCACAAATCACACATGTAAACAACTCGGTCAGGGACCGCACTAGCACTAGCAAACTCCACTAGCACTAACTTGTCTCCAGTACTCTGTGAGCACTAGCAATAAATAACTAACAATATAGCAATAACTGACATCTCTGAAATACATAAAGCCAAACTAGAGTGTGCTAGCGTTAGTTGTCATATGAAGCCAGAAGCAGAAGTCAACGTTCAGAAGCTGCAAACATATATTTAATTTGTATATGCTAAGGACCCCTCAGCCATACCTCGCGGACCCCCGGGGGTCCGCGGACCACCAGTTGGGAACCGCTGATCTATACAATCGAGTAACGAGGAAGCTATGTGCCACACCCAATCCAATAAGCCAAACACTAAGTTAAGAAAAAGTGAAAAGATGCGAAATTTGGGAAGGAGAATTTGACGTTCTTTCCAACAGGGTTATCAAATTCGACTTTGAATGTTGAGGGATTTATGGATATTTTATGGCTTATCATTGGATCATCTATAGTATAGATTCAGGCAAATGGAAGGATCTTTTTTATTGCCTTATATCCAAGTTGTTTGTAGTCCTTGCGTGCTGTAGCCCAGAAATCTACGATTTTCTCTCCATTGAATTATTTGCCCACGTAGTTTCCAGTGACGGCACTAGAGTGTGCTAGCCTTTGTTGACGGATAATGACAGATCCAAAAGCTAAAGCGCCTAGAAAGGTGCAAAAAACTGAAAATCTGTTTCTACAAAAAATATAACTTTTTATTCTAACCTGCGGACCCCTCGGGTCCAGCTCGCGGACCCCTGGGGGTCCGCGGACCACCTGTTGGGAACCACTGATCTATACAATCGAGTAACGAGGAAGCTATGTGCCACACCCAATTTAGTAGGTACCAAACAACTAAATTGAGAAAAAGTGAAAAGATGCGAAATTTGGAAAGGAGAATTTGACGTTCTTTCCAACAGGGTTATCATATTCGACTGTGAATGTTGAGGGAGTTATGGCTATTTATGGCTTAAGGTGAGGAAATGCTCACAAATGCCAGGACTGTTCGCTCTTCTGACTTCTTTGGGATAAACTCCGTTATGGTGAGAGGCGTGGCGACCCATATTATAGAGCCTCACGCCCATATTATAAACCTCTGTTTTGAGCGAGGTGAATTCCCTGAATGTTGGAAGGTGTCTGCTGTTACACCAATTACGAAGAAAGGAAAATGTGCTTCTTACGGAGATTTTCGTCCAATATCAAAACTCCCCATCTTCGCAAAAGATTACCGAGACTGCTGTGTTGAGGAGGATCCGGTCTTACGAGGACGAGAAGAAGATTATTCATAGCCAGCAATTCGGATTCATAAAAGGTAGAAATACGTGTGACGCAGCTGTTTCTTTGATCACATCTACATTGGACTTCCTGGAGGGGAGAGAGCATGTGGAATTGAGACTCTATGACCTTTCCAAAGCTTTCGATCTGGTTTCACACAATCTCCTCTTACAGAAGCTGAGGTTCTATGGTTTTGGTGAGGCGACGATCGGATTCTTTGAGAGCTATTTAAGAGGCTGGGTCCAGGTGGTATCTTTTAATGGTATGAGTTCGGAGAAAGTGGCAATAGCATGTGGAATAAAGCAAGGTTCAGTTCTGGGACCCTGTCTGTTCATTTTGTTCATGAACGATCTCGCTTACCAGCCACTAGATCGTGGTCGCATGGTTTTGTTTGCCGATGACATTTCGTTGGTTTCTGCTGGTTCGACTAATGAGACACTCCAGAATAGTTTAGTACGCTCTGAATCAATTGTCAGTGAGTGGTGCTCGGCTAATGCGCTCCTCATGAATGCTGAAAAAACCCAATACCTAAAGTTCAAATTAAATGGTCGTCTCGAAAATTCGGTAAGCGTTCTGGGATTATTAGTCGATAACCGACTATCCTGGCTAAGCCACACAGAGATGCTGTCTTCTAAGCTGGCCAGCTGCAACTTTCTGCTTCGACGACTTGTTCATTCTGTTTCGTCTGAGGTTTTGCTCATGGTATATCATGCTTGTTTTGCCAGTCGATTAATATACTGTGTGGTCTTATGGGGAAACTCTTGTCACGCTAACGGCATATTCAAAATCCAAAAAAAGCTGTAAGTACTATGCGAAAGCTGGGTTGGAGCGAGAGCTGTAAGGGGCATTTTCGCGAGCTCGGAATCCTGACGCTCCGTAACCTGTACGTTTTCCAGTGCCTCATATTTGCGAAAAATAACTTAAATATCCTGCGCAGAGGTTTGGATAAGCACCAATATTATACAAGGAACCGAACCAATCTCTGTCCTTCTCAAGCCAGGTTGACTTCATCGCTTAGTACGAGCCCATACCAAATTGGATGCCGTCTCTTCAATCACCTGAATCCAGCGACGAGAGAGCTGCCCTTTGCGCAATTCAAGACGGTCGTGAAACGATCTTTAGTTGATAGAGAACTGTATAGAGTGGAACAGTTTTTCGACATTAACTATCAATGATAGTTGATCTTATTATACCAAAAATTCAAATGTTGACCTAGATTATCTCTCTATTTTTCTATCTTTGTATTTTTCAAATTTTTTATCTAGTTTTATTGCTAATACCTTAAGTTTAACTTAATACCATAATACCTGACGTTTGTATTGCCTGCGAAGGCTCTTTACAAATAAAAACTCATTGATTTGATTTGATTTGAAACGCGCGTGTTAGTTCTTTCACATCTCAGAATTTCTCGGCTGTTGTGAAGTTCATGTAACGTCTACTGTCGGCTAATCACAAGGCTATCTTCCAAGTGCCGATGTTTACGCTGCGAGGAAGGTCTACTGCCCACCCAACTTGGCAGTCCTTTTGGGTGCCCAGAGGAACTAAGTTTCATGCATGCAACGTGCTGGGCGACATGACGGACGGCTAGCGGCTGACTGGGGCGGTCGATAGAGGTCGATGGTGGCCTTGTTTTTCGACCCTAAGCGTCGACTGAGGCCGAAAGACCCCCCCTCCAACCGAGGACTCTTCCTCTGTTTCCTCACAACAAACCATTATTTATAATATTTCGTGAAGTTGGAGTCGCGTGACTCCGGAGTTCTTGTAGAAACTGGTATAAACACCGTGTTTCATTCCAGTGGAAGAAACGAAACCCCCAAAATTCTCTTTCGATAAATTCCTACCTTTTCCAGCGACGGAGACGTTTTTCTTTTCTCCGAGCGCTGTGGCTCCGACTGATTCAGAAGCAATCAAATTTACGAGTAAAGGTGACTGCGGAGCCTGATTTTAAAAGACTAGATAGCTTAATTGATTTTGGACCACTAAGAACCGAGAAATTGCAGTTCGAAGGGATCCAAGTTCGCATGCGCAAAGCTACTGCTTCTCTAACAGCAACGAAACTCAAAGCGGACTGCCTAGAAAGTAACTCGCACATTTCCTGTAAATTCTATCGAAATCCCCATATTTTCGTATAGTTCCGCTCAGGTTTTGCTCGACCGACGGACACGAAACCAAATTTATCCAGGTAGCCCTGAAACGCAAAATGTAAGTGGAAATTCTACCAAGGTAGTTAAAGCTTTGTTTTCATTTTTCAAGTTGAAAAAAAAGTTCTCCAAAATCGAAATTTCCACTCGCGTTTTACGTTTTACACCTTAATGAACAATTTTGGTTCCGTGTCTGTCATGAAATCCTTGTAAAGGGCATAACTATACGAAGTTATTATCCGATTTCGATGAAATTTTCAGGGATTATGTGGGTTTGTGTGTAGACTGTCCTGTATGAACCAGCCATAACTTCCACATTTACATCCGATTTCGATGAAATTTTCAGGAATTAGGTTGTAAATGGTCCCCTATGAAAATCAAGGCCTCAAAATTGACAGTAGCCTCTGCGCATGCGCAAACGTAAAATCCTTGTAACAGCCATAACACTAACATATTTCATCCAAATTTGATGAAATTTTCTAGGATTGTTCGGATTGACTTGTAGACGGTCCCCTATGAAAATCATCACCCCCAGACGAATAGTAGTTGCAGCCAAACGTGAATTTCTTGTAACAGCCATAACTTCTACATTTCTCATCCGATTTTCGACGAAATTTCTCAGGATTGTTCAGATTGGCGTGGTCCCCTATGAAAATCATTGTCCAGACTGATGGTAGCCACTGTGTATGCGCAAACGTCAATTCCTTGTAACATCCATAACTTCTACATTTCTCATCCGATTTCAACGAAATTTCTCAGGATTTTTTAGATTGACGTTTAGATGGTCCCCTATGAGGGTAGTGCAAAGTACTTAGAGATTGATGTTTGAGATTAACTACTAAGCATCGGATCATATACAATCGGGTTATGAATACGAGGAAGCTATGTGCCACACCCACTTGTTTTTTTTTTTTGTGGAAGCAAGAGGTCACTGAGTTTGTCTGCGTCGAGGGACAACTCGATACTTGAAACAGACGGAAGGAAAAACTGATGGTCGAGTCATCAAAGGGAGTCATCGGAGTAACAGAAGATGCTGCTCGAATTATCCGGAGACAATCTCGCGTTTGATCTTAAGTCTGCAGGGGAGATTAAAAGCACCGGCGGCCGCCAACGCACAGATAAGAGATAGAGAAGCCAAAATACATTATCTAGGTAGGAGGACGAAATAGTTCGCCAATTACAAATAACGTCGACAGAATTTTTGAAAATTCACAAAAATTCGGCGAAGTTTTGTGGGAGATACCATTATTTTATCTCGCCCTAAAATACTAAATAAATAACATCGAATGAAACAGTTTTATCGCTCACCAACTGGTTTAAATTGCTTTGATTTCAATGCTTATCCAATGGGACGTCCCCTGGAATGCATGCATTATGTTTTAAAGTTTCAAATGATCTAATGGAATGCATGCAATACTTATGTTTTAAAGTTTCAAATGATCTAAAATGAAACGCGTTGAAGAATATAAAACGCTGCAAATTATTACACAATATATTATTATGGTTCTGTAAAGATCACCCGTCTGCAAAGAACACGACCTACCCACCCCACAGTAACCACCAATCATATCACCATGACAGGTGATCATCAACAAGTCATGAATAAAAATAAAAAATGTCGCAAATGTTCCAGTTTTAGTTTCAAAAGTCCCACCACGTTACGTTGCAATTGTCAGGATGCTTTACTGTCCCCCCACTTGGCAAAGGTTTTTCAAATTCAGGAAAAAGCAATCATTCCCGAGTATGGGCTCTTATTAAAAGGAGTTGGTTCGAGTGCTTTCTATCAAAACTTGATCGCAGTAAGTACAGCAGGAAGTTGTAGAAATCCTGATATTCAAGAAGGAACGGAGTTGGATTCGGGATAACAATCGATCCTGTTTAAATGATTCACTTCTCCCCGTCTACCTCCTGTAAACGGTTTTATTCGGTCTACGTTAGTAATTCCGATTGGAAGTATCGCTGAATTCTCATAATTGTTGATTTAATTCACCTTCCAGTTTATTAGTTTTAATAAATAGCGAATTGTTGGAATCGAGCAAGCGAATATTTTAGCAGAGTGACTTCCAATCTGGAATATCGGAATTCCCTGACATTTCTCCAATTGAATAACGTTTTCTCTAACCCGAAACAACCTAAATGTTTGTTCATATTTTAAATGCGAAACATTCAGGACTTCAAACAATGTATCGATACCTTAAAGCACAAAATTTGCGCATTTAATGCGCTATGTCCAAAAACGGAGTTTTCAAAAAACGCAAAAAAAATGTTCACTAGTGCACTATTCCTAGCGTAATGGCTTACTACACTGAACTATTTAATTTCTTCAACTAATTTTTAAATTATAATCGTCAATAAGGTCAATAATAGTTTTGTTGAATTCGAGTTTTTCTGAAATTGAAAAAAATTGAAAATTTGGAAGGCGGATGGACATAGCGCCTTTGTGCTTTAAGGCAGTGGTCTTCAACCTTTTATTATTTAAGGGCCAAATTATTGTCATGGAGGACTTGGAGGGCCGCATTGATTAAGCGTGTATATACATATACATATATATATGTATGTGTGTGAATTTTGTCTCAGGTTAAAATAATTTACATGAATTGTTATAACATTTTATATTTGTTGATAACTGTATTAAACATCAATATTGAAAACAATATAGGTGTACTTGACATATATTTAAACATGCTATAAAACTCAAAATTATACTGAAAACATCAAATTTGTGACTTTTGTAGTTTAGTGAGAAATTTGACATTGTTTATCTTTTACTAATCTGTCAACATTAGGTTTTATGTCAGATGTGGCAATTCGAAGAGAGTTCTCTAAATGAGTGTCAGAAATACGGTTTCTCAGTTTCGATTTCACGTTCTTCATTCTTGAAAATAGCTGCTCACAGATGTAAGTGCTGCCAAAAAGAGATGCTGTGGCCAGAGCATGAGATCTGATTGCTGGAAATCGATCACCTTCAACATACAATGAGTAAAACTCCAGAAGTCCAAAGTTTTTAAATTTCTCCTGTAAATCGCTATTGCACTGAAAGTCAATAAGTTCCATTTGTATATTTCCGGAATAGTCTTCCACGTTAACACTGAAAGGAGCACAAAAAAGCTTCATCATAGTTTATTTTGCTTGAAGTCTAAAAACCTGTTGCTAAAATCTTGCTGTAACATGGAGAGTGCTTCGCTGTATTTTTTCTTTGTTTTGAACTTCACATTGTGACAGTGTTGGAAAATGTGTGAAGTCGCCCTGTTGTACTTGATTCTTCCATAAACTAAGTTTCCTCTCAAACGCCTCAACTTGATCAAAGAGATTGTGTATCATAGCATTCTTCCCTTGTAGCCTAATATTCAAGTCATTGAGATGTATTGAAATATCGGTTAGGTACCCAAAATCAGCCATCCAACTGGGATCTTTGAAGTAGTGAACTGCCTTTCCTTTACTCTCCATGAACATGCAGATTTCTTCTTTCAAATCAAAAACCCTTTTTAAAAACTTTCCTCGACTGAGCCAACGAATCTCTGTGTAATAAATTACATCACCATACTCTGCATTCATCTCACTAAGGAAGGTTTGGAATTCCCTGTGGTTCAGTCCTTGTGATCTGATAAAATTCACGATTTTAGTCACATCTTTAATGACATCTTTGAAACAAACACTTTTTGCACACAAATTTTCTTGATGGATAATGCAATGATATTGTATGAACTTTTCATTTTCACTTTCATCTTTTCTAATCAGAGCTACAACACCTTCATTTTTTCCCGTCATTGCTGGGGCCCCATCAGTTACAACACCGCTCAAGTTATCCAGATTTAGGCCAAACCGGTTTAAAGTTGAAGTCAAAGCCTTGTAAATATCAGTGCCTTTAGTAGTGCCCTTCATTGGAAATAGTGCTGCCATTTCCTCGGAATAGAGAAATTGTTATCCCCTCTAATAAAAAAAATCATTCGGCGGGCCACAAAAATATACAAGGCGGCCCGCGGGCCGCGGGTTGAAGACCACTGCTTTAAGGTATCGATATGGAACAGGATCTGGTCTTCTATCTTTCTCTGGACGAAGGAGAGGCTCTACGAGGGGGCACAACGCCTCTATCTCTCTCTACTGAATGCCTTCATATCCAAAGAATCAAAATGGTTACCGTATCGACGAGACTGGATCAACATTCGTCAAACCTTGAGCCGTTGGAATGAAAAATGTCCCCCGCAAATTGTTGGTAAATTCATCCAACTTCGAAGGCTAGTTGCACAACACATGGTAAGCCAGTTCTTTAGTTGGAACTGGAACCGATCATTTGAAAGTTTATCACCGTTCCAGCATTGAAATCAGTGGCGTCTCCTCCAGGCAAACATAGCAAACACTGTTTGCTTTACTAAAAATATGCAAAATGAATAAAATAATTTTTGTTTAGGTTCTCCTATATTTTCATTTTTGCAAGTATTGTAAAGCTGATTTTGAAAAATTGTATAAAATTCAGGGAATATTTCATTATTACCAAGGAAGTTAGGTGAATCAGGATAATGGAATAAGTACGTATTTTGCCTTGGATACTAGCCCGCCACACAACTGAGAGTTGTAAAAATGTCGGTAATGTAGATCGAATGCGGATGATAAGCAAACTAGTGCGGGCCTGGCGATGCAAGGCAAACAGGGCGGGGTCTAGTATTGCTATACCCCCACTACCACAGCATCAGCCAAGGCAAACACTAGAGATGCTATTTCGTGACCTTGAAAACAGAGAAACTTGGAAGATGAGCCATGGATACTAATTAACCCCCACATGGCAAGGCATGAAATATCCCTCCAACCACATTATCTCACCAAGTTGTACTCAGTTTTGCTGCCTTAGCAACCAGTAGGTAATCAAATTTCTTAATGAAAAAATGGGAAATTTGCCTCACTTTTTTTTCGAATGAGGGTTTATTTTTATGGAATAAAACCATAGTGAGCTGCTCGAAAACGCATCCAAAAATTTAGAGAATTTAAGGAAGATGGAAATTTGAAATGTGGTGGCAATGTGTAAGAGGCAGCCATGTTTGAAACGTAACGGATATTCTACCAATCTGACTTCAAAGGAGGTTCTGTGGCGCTTACCACAGAAGCGGAACATACACGAACTTTTAGCTTCTGAGTAGTGCGCACAAGAGTGCGCCCCGAACTGGCAGGAAGAACCCAGACTCAAAAGTGACCAAAAGAAACAATATTACTCACTTTTTTACAATACGATTCTACCTACTAGTTTATCAAGCATTATTAGTCTTCATCTTCTCTTATTTAGTTTCAAGATTTGAATCACATTATTCGAGTAGCCATTTCACTTGATCGTTTTGTGTGGCGGTGCTAGAACTCTGTCTGTTGTCGGAGTTGTTTTCGCGTCGTTTTTTTTTTCGTATGACGTCAACAATATTCCTCGATTTTCGAGGTGTTCTGTAACAGAGGTTCACTTGTTTAGGCATTTTCTCCTAAGGTAATTTTTCCCCTTGGTTATTCCTAGTGTTAAACGTTATTCCAGGGCCCTATTATAGGATTTGACTTGAAACTCCAGAATCTAAAATTGAGGCAAATTCCCCATTCTTTATTTCTTCAAATGGAGTGTGAAGCGTTTATTTCATCTACATAAACTCGATTATGAAGCGAAAACATGGTTGGTAGGCACTAGGTAGTGATAATGGGAAAGCTGTGTTCTTTGGTGGCGCATGATCTATACAGATAAATAAACCTTTGTGTAATCATTTGTAAAACCAAGCTGTTTGCCTGAGGAATATTCTCACCTGACGCCCCTGATTGAAATTCGACGAAACGATCAAACCTGGAAAGCTCCAGCCCTACCAGGAACTTACCGAAGTCTGTTGGAAGGAGTGGTGTCTGATGTGGCCGTTGAAATCGAGAAGGGCGATCTGGAGCGTGGAAGACGGCGGTCGGGGATCCATCGTGATGGCAAATTGCAGCCGCCTTTGCTCGTCTTCGCAGCGAATGAGCCGCCACGGACTCTTCACGGACTTCCGGGCTCTCAGCGTCATCACCAGAGAGAACTGAGACGGGAGTCCGAACGGAAAAAACGTCCCTGGAAAGGATAAGGGTCATTTCAAAATTTGGGGTTATTTCTTGTCACGCAGCTTTTATGAACACTCTATTTGTCTTGGAAATTCAGAATTTTTTCAGGGAGATACAGCAGGTTGGTGTCTACAAAGATCACATAGAATGAATTTCACTAATCAATTAACTCAGATAATTAAAAATCATAATGATCCCAATTCTCTCTCCCTACACCTGTCACAGAGGGTAGGTTGGGAACTTTGAAAATTTTTGGAGAACTCTTTATTCATATTTTAATTTAAGTAAAAAACGTTATTGGTCCAGGATACTCTCCTCTTCAGGAATAAATTAGAAACGAACGAAAATTCCATGAATTGGAAGGGTTTTTGCTATGTTTTGATGCTGTCACAAGGTTTTATTCTCTCTCCCTACAATTTTTTGAAATGCCTGCCCACTCCTGGAAAACGATTATTTTGTGTCATGAAAAACAAAAGTGAACACTGCTGCAAGATGGCTTCCGAAGCTACTGAAGTTTGTTGAATTTCCAAGCTCCCAGTTGTGTGGGTTATGTTGTGAAGTGTTGAAGCTTTGAGAGATGGTTAATACTTTCTCTCTCCCTACAACCACCTCACTCATCAGGGTAAGTGTTCAATTAAGTTTAATTAAACTCAAATTACAATTATGAATGCCATAGTGTTATGTATTTTTTCTAACGTTCAGAATCAATAATGGTGAGGCCAGTAGAGAGTGATAACCTCACAAATCTCTTCCCTACAACCTCTCTACCTACAACTTCTGGGAAGAGGCTGGTTTGTAGGAAGAGAGATGGAATTGCAGGGAGAGAAGTTTTTTTTTTCAAATCCGTTTACATTTTTAAGAGTTACCTGAACTATTTACACACCGCTGGGTCACATAATTCTGACTTTTCCTTAACCCACATTTTACGAAAGATTAGACTGATTGAAAGACTTGAAGAATCTGATAATTCTGATGTACCTAGATTATAGCTTCGGACTGTGATTGCGATAAGTAAAAGAGACTCCTAAACTAAGATTCTCGTATTTTGAAGGAATAAAAAGGTTTCAAGAGTTCAACTCACACTTGGTTTTCTCTCTCCCTACAAAGTCGAAATTATGGAAAAAAAATTCAAAATTCTATAATTTGAAACTACTTGATAAAGTGTGCGCCCACTTCAGGATCTGCCTCAGTGGCCAAAACAAAGGACGTTTACGGGAGAAAAAAACATAAAAACTTCAACAATAATTTATGGAAATGTTCGAGGACAAAATAACCCCAAATTTTGAAATGACCCATAACTCATTTAGGAACTTGGAACCCAAGGGAAATAGGAAATAGAAACTGATGGTTCGAAAATGATTGTGATGTTCAGTGCAGCAATAGGTACCCAATAGGTAGCAATAGGTATACTACATTTTCACATAGACTTGGAAAAAAAAGAGGATTATCTCCGACAGGTCACGTTCTTTAAAAAACGCAGAATGTGAGTTGACCCATTTTTTGGTTTATTATTTTCAATAATGAACCTTTGGAATCGACCAAGAAAAAATTTTTTTTTAAACCCCCTCAAAATTTGATGGTTTACGTTTCAAGGTACGTAGAATCCAAAAATCGAATAAAAATTTGGCCGTCCGTCCGCCGTACGCGGCACTTTCCCCACTTAGCATTGACCAATTTTGATGAAATTTGGTATGTTGGCTCCATTTGGGGTCTAGTTGTGCCCCAAAGATTTTGGTTGATTTAGGTCACTTCTAAGGGTTTAAAAATCAATTTTGAAATTTTGAAAACGCCCTAAGACAAACAATTTTGATATAAAGGTATTGTTTTTCCTTCAAATTAAGATTCTGTAGAATTTTTAAAAGTTTTTGAGACCTCGCGGAGCCCTGTAGAACAAACCGTTCGCTCCCTACGAGAATTTAAGGGTTTTACGTACGATAAATCAGAAACGTGAATCGGGTGAATCGCAAGAGAGGCCTAATCTCCGTTCAAATTTTAGCTGAACGAAATGCGATCGATGTTTTTCTTCATATTGGATGGTTGGTGATTTTGTAGACGAGTGATCAATATAGAAACATAATAAACCATTGAGTAATAATTTGCAGCGTTTTTTCCCTGATGAATGAATACAAAGCTCCATCTCCGATAGTGAGTTACACTATGATGGCAAATGAACTCACCCATGGCACTCCTTACAACCACACACTAGGTTTCACACACTTGCCTCCTTACTACTTCACTACTTTTCTCCAGTATTCTGTGCTCAGTCTTGGCTAAAAATGTCGTGCAAGGGGTAAAAAGAAAAAAAATTGCTCCTTTTAAATCATTTCTCAAGAAAGTCCTTCAAATCAATGGCCTCATGACGGTCCCCTATAAATTTCCTCAACATCGGTCAACAACAACAAAAAAAAAAAAAAATTTGTGAGCTCACGCTCAGAATTACAGACGATTTCACAATGGGGGGTGCGCCTGAATTTTTTTTAATTTTTCATCGAAAGTAGACTACATCCTGAGAATTTTGGCACCAGCCGCTCTCTTTTGGATGAGTAGATCTTTTTCTATGAGTTTTCAAAGTTTCGAATGTTTATGACGTCACACGCTCCTCCTGCCTGGGCGGGACCCCCAGCCCACTGTGACGTCATAAACATTCGAAACTTTGAAAACTCATAGAAATAGGTCTTCTCACGCTAGAAGGTCGCAGTTGGTGTCAAAATTCTCAGAATGAGGTCTAGTTTAGATTAAAAATAACAATAAACAGTTTTTTCCGACCCCATTATGTTGCAGAATGGAAAAAAAAAATGATTGTGAAAATGAAATTTTTTATTGGGAATTTCATCAGCGGTACTACAGCTTCGTAGCTAAACTGTTCACTAAACTAGACTGATCGTTTTTTTCATTGTTCGATAGTCCTGGGGGTAGAGGGATTCGAAATTGCACGATATTAGAGAATTCATAGAAACGGAGCCGCAAACGCCCTTAATAATCCTATACGTTCTCCGCGGTTTTCCCAACGACCTGAAACCGAGAAACACTGGTGCTGTGGTATGCGTTTCAACGGGAACCAGGAGTGGGGGGCAGTATATTAAACAACCCGACCCGAGTGATATAGAATCCTCGCCCCCCTCGCGCGAGAGACAATATATTTTAAATTCCCCGGAAGAAGGGAAATCGACCCCCATCAATCACGAGTAGAATTGCGTTCAGTCATTAATTGGACCTTTTCGGGAAAATAAGATCGAACAATGGAAGAGAGGTTTGAAAAATTGTTTGTATGTTCATCACGCTGGGGGTTCATCATTAGATCGAGGAAGACGTGGAGACAAATCGTAATAGAGAACTACTTACTCCGTAATAACTAAGGAGTGGAAGTTTGAAAGAAGGTTTCAGCCTCTGTGTGATACATCGTATACAAGTGAGTAAGTAATAAGAGGCATCCATCATCATTCTTTAAAAACAATAGTTCTGTGCTCCATAAAGTTCTTTTCTACAGTCAAAATAATTTAATACAAATCCAAATTATCCATTATTGTTGTGTACTTCAAAGATTTTTACAAAAAAACGAACTTACGGATAGGTTTGTTCCAATCAAGCAGAACATTTCAAGTAACGTGATCGGTATTAATTGAAAGTCCGGTCTTTATTGATATGTGAGTTGATAATTTATAAACAAATAATTACTTATTATAATAAATGTTGTTCTATCTCCTGTTCCAAGTGAAGAATTATTATAAATGGTTCAAGTTTCTCATGACTTCGTGGGTAGTCTCTACATGTTTGTAAACAACATAACCGTTGTAATTCATTTTTTTTCAATTAATGTTTCTCTTATTAGGCTGTTTAGCCGTGTTATACTAAATAAATCAGTCTCAGCCTGTGCATCATT
Organism: Apolygus lucorum; assembly: GCA_009739505.2. Taxonomy (NCBI): domain Eukaryota; kingdom Metazoa; phylum Arthropoda; class Insecta; order Hemiptera; family Miridae; genus Apolygus; species Apolygus lucorum. Next base: position 26,220,722 of record CM019172.2, read on the forward strand.
CCTTCTACAGCGCTTCTGAGCGCTCCCTAGCACTAGCGACTCCCTAGGTTCCAACCCAAATTTGGAGTACTTCTACTCATCGGATTTAGAATTTTTTCAATTTCCGGAATTGAGTCGATTTACAAATTTTGGAAAAAAATTTTTTCGTGCGTCCGGACTGAAAATTGTCATAGGTAAGTGTCCCCTTAGGTGTCGATTACTAGTGTGTTTACCTTACTCATGATGTGAGTTCACAATGGATTTCTTCATTTGATTAAAAAAAAAGAGGGTAGTTTTACCTCGTAGGAAGGCTGAGGTGAGCTGCCCGGTCCAACCGAAAGGCCGTCTGGAGAGGACCGGAACCCCGGACTCTGGTCACGTGACGGACGGTTCCATCGTCGAGGCGGAACTTCCGGATGAGGTCCAACCCCTGGAGGTCCTCGTCTTCCGTTCTCGACCGTTCCGAACAAGGACCCTCGTACACCAACGAGTTCGATAAATCTGGAAATCATCCATAAATATTATATTTTAGGTTGATATACTCGTATCCGAGATCTTAAAGTACCTTACTTGATTGAAATATAAAATCCTATGTCTGTTGTTTGTTTGTCCAAGGACCACGGCTCAACTGATAGTGGGCGAGCTCAAATTGAAGAGAATTCTGGTATAGATAGAAATCACTAAGCAAGTTCTGGAATAGATATGTGATAATTCATCATTACAGTTTTAGAACATATGATCTTGCTGACACGTAAACTAGGTAACCCCATTGTTCAATTTCACTTTTCATTATAATAGCTGTATTTTGCCGAATAAAGCTTAAATAGAGGTTTACTTGCTGATTTATTACAAGATAGACAACACTAAACAAGTTCAGGAATAGACAGACAACACTAAGCAAGTTCAGGAATAGACAGACAACACTAAGCAAGTTCTGGAATAGATAGACAACACTAAACAAGTTCAGGAATAGACAGACAACACTAAGCAAGTTCAGGAATAGACAGACAACACTAAGCAAGTTCTGAAATAGATAGACAACACTAAGCAAGTTCTGGAATAGACAGACAACACTAAGCAAGTTCTGGAATAGACAGAAAAACACTAAGCAAGTTCTGAAATAGATAGACAACACTAAGCAAGTTCAGGTATAGATAGACAACACTAAGCAAGTTCAGGAATAGACAGACAACACTAAGCAAGTTCAGGAATAGACAGACAACACTAAGCAAGTTCTGAAATAGATAGACAACACTAAGCAAGTTCAGGTATAGATAGACAACACTAAGCAAGTTCTGGAATAGACAGACAACACTAAGCAAGTTCTGAAATAGATAGACAACACTAAGCAAGTTCAGGAATAGATAGACAACACTAAGCAAGTTCTGGAATAGATAGACAACACTAAGCAAGTTCTGGAATAGATAGACAACACTAAGCAAGTTCAGGAATAGACAGACAACACTAAGCAAGTTCAGGAGTAGATAGACAACACTAAGCAAGTTCAGGAATAGATAGACAACACTAAGCAAGTTCTGGAATAGATAGACAACACTAAGCAAGTTCTGGTATAGATAGACAACACTAAGCAAGTTCAGGAATAGACAGACAACACTAAGCAAGTTCAGGAATAGATAGACAACACTAAGCAAGTTCAGGAATAGACAGACAACACTAAGCAAGTTCAGGAATAGACAGACAACACTAAGCAAGTTCTGAATAGATAGACAACACTAAGCAAGTTCAGGAATAGATAGACAACACTAAGCAAGTTCAGGAATAGATAGACAACACTTAACAAGTTCAGGAATAGACAGACAACACTAAGCAAGTTCAGGAATAGACAGACAACACTAAGCAAGTTCTGAAATAGATAGACAACACTAAGCAAGTTCAGGAATAGATAGACAACACTAAGCAAGTTCAGGAATAGATAGACAACACTAAGCAAGTTCTGGAATAGATAGACAACACTAAGCAAGTTCAGGAATAGATAGACAACACTAAGCAAGTTCAGGAATAGACAGACAACACTAAGCAAGTTCAGGAATAGACAGACAACACTAAGCAAGTTCTGAAATAGATAGACAACACTAAGCAATTTCAGGTATAGATAGACAACACTAAGCAAGTTCAGGAATAGATAGACAACACTAAGCAAGTTCAGGAATAGACAGACAACACTAAGCAAGTTCTGAAATAGATAGACAACACTAAGCAAGTTCAGGAATAGATAGACAACACTAAGCAAGTTCAGGAATAGACAGACAACACTAAGCAAGTTCTGAAATAGATAGACAACACTAAGCAAGTTTCAGGAATAGATAGACAACACTAAGCAAGTTCAGGAATAGATAGACAACACTAAGCAAGTTCTGGAATAGATAGACAACACTAAGCAAGTTCAGGAATAGATAGACAACACTAAGCAAATTCAGGAATAGATAGACAACACTAAGCAAGTTCTGGAATAGATAGACAACACTAAGCAAGTTCAGGAATAGATAGACAACACTAAGCAAGTTCAGGAATAGACAGACAACACTAAGCAAGTTCTGGAATAGATAGACAACACTAAACAAGTTCAGGAATAGACAGACAACACTACACAAGTTCAGGAATAGACAGACAACACTAAGCAAGTTCAGGAATAGATAGACAACACTAAGCAAGTTCTGGAATAGACAGACAACACTAAGCAAGTTCTGAAATAGATAGACAACACTAAGCAAGTTCAGGAATAGATAGACAACACTAAGCAAGTTCTGGAATAGATAGACAACACTAAGCAAGTTCAGGAATAGATAGACAACACTAAGCAAGTTCAGGAATAGACAGACAACACTAAGCAAGTTCTGGAATAGATAGACCAACACTAAGCAAGTTCAGGAATAGATAGACAACACTAAGCAAGTTCTGGAATAGATAGACAACACTAAGCAAGTTCAGGAATAGATAGACAACACTAAGCAAGTTCAGGAATAGACAGACAACACTAAGCAAGTTCAGGAATAGACAGACAACACTAAGCAAGTTCTGGAATAGATAGACAACACTAAACAAGTTCAGGAATAGACAGACAACACTACACAAGTTCAGGAATAGACAGACAACACTAAGCAAGTTCAGGAATAGATAGACAACACTAAGCAAGTTCTGGAATAGACAGACAACACTAAGCAAGTTCTGAAATAGATAGACAACACTAAGCAAGTTCAGGAATAGATAGACAACACTAAGCAAGTTCTGGAATAGATAGACAACACTAAGCAAGTTCAGGAATAGATAGACAACACTAAGCAAGTTCAGGAATAGACAGACAACACTAAGCAAGTTCTGGAATAGATAGACAACACTAAGCAAGTTCAGGAATAGATAGACAACACTAAGCAAGTTCTGGAATAGATAGACAACACTAAGCAAGTTCAGGAATAGATAGACAACACTAAGCAAGTTCAGGAATAGACAGACAACACTAAGCAAGTTCTGGAATAGATAGACAACACTAAACAAGTTCAGGAATAGACAGACAACACTACACAAGTTCAGGAATAGACAGACAACACTAAGCAAGTTCTGAAATTGATAGACAACACTAAGCAAGTTCTGAAATTGATAGACAACACTAAGCAAGTTCAGGAATAGACAGACAACACTAAGCAAGTTCTGGAATAGATACTTGCCGCACGGAGCACTGAACTCAGCATTTCCTTAACACTAATTTAACAGTGTCTCATTTAAATTTTGCTACTGTACCAATATTGCCATGTTCTCCATGAAATCTGCTCTGAATAGGTAGGTATACAAGACCAAATCAAATAATCAACTATGCTGTGTGGTTTTTCGACAGAACTTCAGACACAACGAGGAACTGAATAAAAAACAACTTTAAAATCGAAATTTATAAATTCAAGATAACAATGATGATCAAAAATAATTGATTTGAAATTTATTTCCATTTTTCATATCATTTTGAGGTTTGGTAGTCTTTCTCAGAAACGCCCATAGTGTAAAAATATAATAGTAATTTTGGGATTGAATTTCGTATATTAAGATGAAAAAGTAGTTTGTGTTTTTTGGATCTACATCAGTATGAAATTCACATTCAGTAAAACAATTTCCAACCCAATCATCAACGGGAAAATCCGTAAGTGGATTTGTCAACCACTAGCCGCCGTTGTAGTATATTTTTCGGGCATTTAATGGAGAGGAAAGTAGTGTTTATAGGTATTTATATTAAACACACAGGTAAGTTTTTCTTCTCACTTTTCTAGGTAAAAAATTCTACGAATGCAGGGTACATGATGGGAAGTCATCTGAATATGTTATATAGGAATGAAGAGAACCGGCGAGGGTGTCCCAACGGCAGTATAAATTGCCACACGGGAGCTCCCTGCTGCCAGAAGATCCCTCATAAACCAAACCTTTTCAATAATACACGAGGCTACAACTCCAACTTCGCCGTCGGCTCTGGAATTAAACGACTCTCTCGGCTTTTCCTCGACTTCCTTCGACTCGGTCAAACGAGAGTTCTTTTGTTGGGAACAAACAACTAACCTTGAACTTTGATGGTTAAATAAAAGCAGCAACCATGCTTCCAACAATATACCTGACAGTACGTGGAGAGAATTTTAGATGAAGACGGTGCTTCGGAAAATCTAGACAATGAAGATTTGAAAAACGGATGCCAAGTGGGTGTGGCACATAGCTTCCTCGTATCCATAACCCAATTGTATAGATGATCCGATGCATAGTACTTAATCTAAAAACATCAATCTCTAAGTACCTTCCACTACCCTCATAGGGGACCATCTACACATCAAACCGCACAATCTCTGAATATTGTTGGGAAATGAAGAAGTTATGGCTGTAACAAGGAAATACACGTTAGCGCATGGCTGCTATCAATCCGGGGGTGATGATTTTCATAGGGGACCATCTACAACCCAATCCGCATTATTCCTGAAAATTTCATCGAAATCGGATGGAAAATGTAGAAGTTATGGCTGTGACAAGGATTTCACGTTAGCGAATGCACAGCGGCTATCAGTCCGGAGGTGATGACTTTCATAGGGGACCATCAACACGCCAACCCGCACAATCCCTGAAAATCTCATCGAAATGGGATGAGAAATCTAGAAGCTATGGCTGTGGCACACACACGTAGCCAAAAATGTTCAGGAAGGTCTGAATCGCAAAACGCAAATGGAAAATTTTGATTTTGGAGAACTTTTTTTTTCAAACTTGAAAAATGAAAACAAAGCTTCCGCTACTTTGGTAGACTCGGAAGCAAAAATAGCATGAAGTAATGACATTATTCTTTATCACAAGCACTGTTATGATCGTTTCTGTCTACCGGACCGAATCTTTTCAGTTTCACTGAACTATTCTGTTTCTATGACCGGAGCTGTATCTCGTAACCTTCATTGAATTAATTTCAATTGCTGAATCGATAGGGATGGCAACGATATATCGATATATGAAATACATCGATATATTACGTTTGATATATCGATATATTTATATCGATATAGAGAACCGATATTATCGGTCAATATCGATATATTTAACGATATATCGCGACCTGTTTTCAAGTAAAATTTTTTTTTTTTTTTTTAGTAAAAATTAAATATTGAAATGAATGGACGAGAAGGGACGCCTGTACTTGTAAAAACATCAAGTAATTTTATTCCAAATTTTGTAGGTACCTACTGATGGGTTGATTTCAGACTGTTGACTTCAGCTCAGACATGATTGTGTACATAGTATTCACCTACAGTGGCTCTCAAGGCTCAAATACTTGACTTAAGCCAAAATTAATGGAGGCTCGTCCAGCTTAAAACTACCTACCTACTATACGAAGTGAAGCAGGTTTTCACAACAATTATTTTCAATTTTGAAGGATCATGATCGTCCACAGTACCTATACCCCTGTCAATTTATAAATTAATTAAACCTTGCAATGACATTTTCGCACTTTTTTTTCCAGTTTTTAAACAATGAATTTTGATCATTCATACCCAGTAACTTTTGAAAGAAGGTTAATACGTATTTCACAAGGTTTTTCCAAATAGATCATCCGATATGTCGTGTATATCGATATAATTTCCTCAAAATGATGTTAGTAACTTTTCTATTCACCTACCTACTTACTTCTTCAAGTTTTTCCTAGTATACAGGGTGTAAGCCTAACTGGTCTGCCATACGGTAACAGTCGATTCTATAACTAATTTGCAACAAAAAATGTCTCATAGCAATTTTTTTTAAAACCCTTTGTTTTCGAGTTATTTCAACTTTAAACTTTTTTTTCGTGATTTTGACCTTACGTCATTAAAACGGTCATAACACCTTTAATTTGCTGTGTAAATTCCAATTTGGGGATACGGTTGGAAAGAGCATTAAATTTACTATCGGATAGATGCCTTAACTTTTTTGAGAGGGAAGGTTGGAGACAGGAAAACGTTCTCTAAAAAGAGAATTTAACGTAATTTTGTAAACCTCGCATTTTTTCAATCTTAATTTGAACTACGAGAACTCATATTTTTTCAAGATGCAAGAACAGTAAAAACTGCGCCAGAATCTCAGCTTTCCAACGGTGTAATCAAAAAATATTTTACAAGCAAATTTAGGGGAGAAATTTGTGTTTAAACGCGGAAAAACGTGCATTTTTTTCAACAAAATCAGTGCTCCCCCTCGAAGATCTGAGGGGTCGGACGATACAAGTGGGTGGGCGGGCGCCGCAGTAGACCGCGAGGCCTCCGGAAACAGGAGGCCAGAGCGCGGACTTCGTTGAAAAAATGCACATTTTTCCGCGTTTAAACACAAATTACTCCCCTAAATTTGCTTGTAAAATATTTTATAGATTATACCGTTGGAAAGCTGAGATTCTGGCGCAGTTTTTACTGTTCTTGCATCTTGAAAAAATATGAGTTCTTGTAGTTCAAATTGCGATTGAAAAAATGCGAAGTTTCCAAAATTACGTAAAATTCTCTTTTTACAAGACGTTTTCATGTCTCCAACCTTGACTCACAAAAAAGTTAAGGCATCTATCCGATAGTAAATTTAATGCTCTTTTAAACGGTATCCTTAAATTGTAATTTACACAGCAAATTGAAGGAGTTATAAACGATTTAATGACAAAAGGTCAAAATCACGAAAAAAACGTTTAAAGTTGAAATAACTCGAAAACAAAGGGTTTAAACAAAAATTGCCACGAGACATTTTTTGTTGCAAATTAGTTATAGAATCGACTGGTACCGTATGGCAGACCAGTTAGGCTTACACCCTGTATACTCCGATATGTCCATAAATGTCATCCTAAATTATTTTTATTTTGTTTTAAAACTATTAAATTCACCTACCTACCTACTTCACATGTGACATTTTAAAGTAGATCTTCCGATACGTCGAAAAATCGATAGATTTTCTCCGATATATCGAAATATCGATAATTTTACCCGATATATCGAAGGTATCGATATCTTATTGTCGATACATCGTTTGATCGATATATCGATATGTTTCATTCGATATGCCATCCTTATGAATCGAATGAAATCCACCTCCGATCGATAGAACCTTCACTCTAGATAACGGTTCTTTGAAAATCACTCATTACAGAATAAATCGTAAAAACTTGCCAAGTAAAAATTCTTTCGATTCGAATGAAACGAACAAAACCGTTAGTTGATACAATGGAGATATTTCACACACTTTTTGAAATAAATTCTAATATCCAGTGGATATTGTGAAAATATTACATAGCGTTTTTGAAAAACTATAAACTGGCCCTCTCGCAGCTCAAATCGATATATATTATCCAAAGCCCTTTCAACAACGGAATCGACAGCATCTGCTCCAAGTTTGTCTCAATTAGCCTTGTTACTTAATCACCATCTACACCATAATGAAAAGAACCATTACTTGGCATTTAGGACCATCCGGAATGGTTATGGAATAACTTTCGTCAAACAGCTGAAGAAAAGAACCTGAAAGAGGCTACTCGGAGTCAAATGATGGGGGTCATATATTTCTATTAGGAGCGAGGATGGGCTCTCGTTGATTTATTCGCGACGAATTTACGACCCCATTTAATAAGTATTATAACAGGGAAGTCGTGAGATATGATTCCCATTTCCCAGTCATAACCATTTGTCACTTTGTTGTAAAAATTCAGAACCCTAATCCGTTGAGTGAGGATTTTATTTACTGCTGCAACAAGTAGAAACGAAAAAACCCAGGAAAATTGCAAGTCAAAAGAAAAAAAAATCAAAATTTAAGAACTTTCGCATTTTATGTTTCAGAGCTTTTAGCTGCCTGAAACGTTCATTTGCGTCAAAAAGTTTCCTTTTATCCAGCTTATTACGTTTTGATTATATTTTGATGATTTCCACAACCACAATTACAACTATTTAGGTAAGTATGTAATACATCTCTTCGAGTGTCTGACTGTGCGTTGTTTTCAATAACACTGGAATACCACCGATATTTGCAGGACTTTTGCAAAACAATGCAAAGTTCCTGTCCAGGTTATGTACAATGGTTGATATACGGTTGATATACGTCTACCGTACAGCCAATAATACAAAACGCTGCAAATTATTACACAAAGGTATTTCTCACTTGTCTGCAAAGAACACGGCTTTGCCATTGTCACTACCTGACAATCATAATCAAGTTTATTTGGAAGAAATCAACGCTTCACACTCGATTCGAAGAAATGACGAGTTGTGGGTGCCTTCAATAGGAAAGAAACGAATAACGGTCGTATTTATTCAGCTAAAATTTCAAGGGAGATTAGGCCTCTTTTGCGATTCACACTCGTGTTTCTGAATTATCGTAAGCGCAACCCTTAAGTTCTCGGAGGGAGCGAACGGTTTGTCCTACAGGGCTCCGCGTGGTCTCATTCGATTCTAAAAATTCAATACTATTTTCAATTGTTAAAAAAACAATACCTTCATATCAAAAGTTTTTGAGCTAGGGCGTTTTCAAATTTTCAACTAATTTTAACCACTTAGAAGTGACTGACATCAACCAAAAGCAACTAGACCAGCTTTTTCTGAGGAGAGCATCTTGACGAGATTGGCCCAAAACGATGCAAAGACTGATCACAAGAAGAAATACCAGATTTAATTGTTCTATCAACCATCCTGGAGGCAAGTTCTGTTCATTTACCCACAAGAACAGAACTTGCCTCCAGGATGGTTGATAGAACAAAAAATCTGTAAAACCTAATTACTAGTGTGCCTACCTTATTTGAAGAGTTTTCTTTCAAACGGGCTTATATCCGTTTTTTACACTTTTTGTTTCTTTCACGGATTTTGAATCTTTGGGATAAGGCCTTACGAGTTGAATTCCTTACGAAACGGTTTGTGTCTCCCATTAAAAGCTTGCTAAAAATCGAGTTTGCGAAAAAAAAAAACCATCCATTATATCCATCCCATTTTTTAATTAACACTTTAATTTTTTTAAATTCAGTTTTGGAATTTTCATACCTTGCAACGTAAACCATCAAATTTTGAGGGGGGGGGGGGGGTTAGAATATTTTCGAATTAATACTAGAATATTTTCGAAATACTCGATTCCGAAGGTTCATTATTGAAAACAATGGGTAAATAAATAAAAGAAAATGAAAATGAGACTTTTCTTCACAAAACCAAAAACTCGCCTTTTTTCTAAGTGGTTTTTTTCATCAAATGGGTTTATATCCAAATAAGAAATGGCCGTGTCTCCCTTAAAACGCATGCCAAAATTTCGTCTTACAATCAAAAGTTCTATGAACAATCAATTTGGAAACACTAGACAACATTCTTCGCCATGAAATTAGTTTTTCTCAATTTCCCACAAAACATTCCAGGTCGATGTAACCCCGCTTAACATCACCGATTGTGTTTCTAAAATCGTTACTATATTGTGCCCTCTCGCTGTGTTCCAACAAATAAAATAATATCTATAACAAGTATAATAATTATCTGAGTTGATCTATTCGTCCCGATACGATACAAAATCGATAGAAGGGGTGCGAGCGAGAGAAGTATTGAACGCGCCACTTTTATTTTGCAGCCAAAATTGGAATAGAAAACGATGAAATACATAAGGAACCATCAATAGCTGAACCTGCTCTCATAGCTCGAACCAACTGTGCACTGAAGAAAAAAAGTTTCTTTTTGCCGTCCAGATTGAGACATGTATGGGAGAGGGCGGATCGCCAGACGAATAAATTAAAGGTGTGCAATTATGAATCTGTAGCACAAGTAGACTCGGAAGATACGAGAAAAAGAAATCTAAATATCAACATCCATCAGGTCTAAATCAGCGGTCTACACCTGAGATTTCTCAACGAGTCGTCGTGAATCCTTCAAGAGGGACCGAAAGCCATAAAATATAGTCCAGATTTTATCATTTTGTCGACGACGGGCCACTCCCCCGCAGTTGAGCCCCCGGGCAACGCACGGATCTCTTAGAATTGAACGCTTCACCAAGCTTCATCCTAGTTATGCATATAAACGCTCATACACAAGTGTAGATTCTTGAAACAGAGATCTTATCATTTTTACTATGAAATCCTGAATTTTCCACGCAGCGCGGTAGGTCCGTCAGATGTAAACAGAATGGAAAACTTGAATAGTTTGTTACCCGTGCATTGCAACGGGCAATGAGACTGATTTTGTTATAAGAAATTCACCTTTGCGCATGCGTAGTGGCTATCAGTCCGGAGGCAATAACTATCTACACCCCAATTAATAAAAACGGAGTTGAGTAGAACGTTGTCTATTTCCATAGAAATTATGAGTTAAAACTCAAATCGATTTCGACGGTTAGGTCATCATCAGTAACAAACAATAACTGAAGATCACAGAGAGCATAGCTTATATAGTCAAGGGGAGCTTGAATCCCATTGGTCGAGAAAGTGAAAGTCATACCCAATCAGATAAGTGAAAGGAGAATTTTATTGGCTCAGAGAAGTGAAGGGACCTGGGAGGATCATCAAATGCCAATCAAGGCAGACAAAAGTGAAAGAGAGCTCAGACATTGGTGATGGTAACATTGTGAAGGGGAGACCAAGCTATTGTAGGAAGGAACCCATCAACGGTGAAACATGTTGAGGGACCACATTCAGACATTTACCAGACCTATCACTCTTAAGAATCTCGAACTTTTCAAGCACATCCAACATACCTCCCTTCGGGCGAAAATGAGGAAATTCTATGTACCGTCCGTTTGTTAAATCAAAACTAAAGTTATGACTGGAATCTCTTAGGTGATTCGCAAAAGCAGAATCACCTTAGCTATCCCTGAAATCCTTCTCTTGCTCTTTTATTCTTTCCCTAAATTTCCTACGAGTTTGACCACAATACTCAAGCCCACAAGAACATTTCAGCTTATAAACCCCACTTTTATCTTGAACGCTAATTTTATCTTTAACAAAACCCAACGAAGCTTTAAGATTATTTTTATTTTTAATCCTACTTTGAACCCTCTAGATGACAATATAATGGATTCAAAATCCATTACCCTCTTTACAACCATTATCCTTCCAGTTTACTTCCATTAGCAACTCCTGAACCTACATCGCTGTCCGCCAAGCACAACAAATGTCCGCCATCAGCTGATAGAGACCTCAAGCGCGCCACCATCGGGACCCGCCAACGCCCAAATGCAAGATGGCCGAGGGGATAAAAGGGCCTACCCCCTCCCGCCAACCTCAGTCTGAAGCCACGCGTCTTGAAGTTACTCGAACCCAACTTCATGTCTCATCCCCTCTAACGTAGTGTCGCAGAACGAACTGAGAACTGTGCAGTGAAGTGAAACCCGCGGGACATTTCCAAATAGACGTTCTACGAGTCTGCCAGTCAGACCCCCGTGTGATCTCGAGTAGCCAAGGCGCGAGACTCACGGATCTGCTACCAAACCTCCATTTTTGCCACATCGACGGTACGCCGAACAAACCTGGACCGAGGCAAATCTGCCCCGATCCCAGACACCCCCCCTACAGCATTACGAGGAAGAGGCCCTGGATGCAAGATACTAGCCACGGAGATCTCACAGTGGATCCAAGCTCAGCCAAGGGTGAGCCCATTCCCTCTACACCACGTAAGCGCTACACTCATTCAAATCTGGCAAATTTCCCCCTCATAATAAATAACGTCCTGTAAAGTAAAGTAAAGTAAAGTAAAGCAAGTAAAGAGAAACTGTAATGAAGTAAGAGTAAAGTGGAACAAAGAGTAAAGCATATTGTGAAACTAGTAAAGACATTAATACGAGTATAAGAAGGAGTTGTAAAATAATACATAATTTGTTATATAACAATAATTTTTCCAGTCACTGATTCTAAGTCATATCTTAAATACTAAGAATCCAATTTATTGCAAGTTTTGTGCATTACTTATTCGAGTCAATCGTGACATAATTTCGTTTGAAGTACTTTTTCTTATTTGAAGTGGTTCCGTCTGAACCCTTAAAATCCTCTTCACGGTAAAAACGCTTATATATTTCATGAATAAAAACCCTACGTGTTTTTCAAATTGTGTTCTTCATTTCAGAAGGTAGAAACCTTTCCAACCCTAAAGGACTCAGGTATTTTGCAAATATTTGGCTTTTGGGTATTTTTCCTGAGGTCATTACTCGACCCAGGTGGTGGCAGCAACCCTAGGTATCCCTCAGGTAGAACCAATTATCCTCTGAGCCCTTGGTCCAAGATAACCTCTACCTGGAGATCCCTAGCCTCACATATTTATAGTTTTCAGCAGTCTTGAAGGCATTAGGAATATTTCGTAAAAGCAACAATCAGTTTATCAGAAATCTTTTATTTCGCATAATATCATTTAGCAGCAAATCAGTTTCCTTATCCTCATGGTCACACTCAACTACCATATTTAGTAAAGTCATCTTCCCCTTCAGCAGTTTGCTCACGTCAGAAAGCTCTGGTAAGTGTAATAACCTAATTCACCTTTTTGAAAACTTTAATTTTAACCATAGTAAATTTGGTAACCTAATTCAACTTAAACATACGTTACCCAAAAACAAATTTATCACAATAACATTTTGCCAATTTTGTCAGAAATCTTTCCATAATAAGGTATACTTATCCACTTTTTCTCTTCTAATACAACTTTTTTAACCACTTTTTCCTAAGAACCTTTTTCCATATGGAATCAATGAGACATCCCCCCATATCCATTGCTTGCGGCTATACTCTTGATAATAGTTTTTTCTTTAGATACATTTTGATCACTCATTGGTATACACACATACAGACAGACAGACATGGAACGAAAACTTTTCAGGAAGGCCTTAAACGTAAAACGAGAGCGGAAATTTTTATTTTTTAAAATTTTTATAAACTAATTATCAAATTTGGTGAGTTGATTTGATTTGATTTTTGATTTATTAACAAATCAGGGTTACATAGGGCCTAAGGGCCCTCTCTTACCGTAACCCTGAAAGGGTCATGACAATAACTCGGCCTTAATCAATCAATATCTTAGCATTAATAATAGCATTAATTATTAAATAATAACATTCAATCTTCTTCATTTCAAATAAGTACTTCAATATTGTTAATTTTCTACTTACTATATAATTGATAAATATTGGGATAATAAGTGTTCCTTGAAACGGTTTTTGAAACTGCTGGTGGTCATATTTGAGTCGAACAATTCTAAATTTTCATTGTACGTTCTGATGCTCCTAACTATAAATTATTTATTATATAAGCTTGTGCGTTGGAGTGGAACTTGGAATAATTTGTTTGCATATCGCGTATCGCGCTGATGAATATTACTTATCGTAGTAAATTGTTTACTAAGATAGCTAGGAGTTGAAAATTTTAATATTTTGAACAGCAATACAGCATCGGCAAGTTTAATTTTTTCCTTAATTTTCAGCCATTTCAATTTTAGGTAATATGGCGTGACGTGTACATCCAATTTCAGTCTACGAGTTTCAGTCTCGTATATACAAATCTGATAACAGCATTTTGTGCTTTTTGGAGTACCGTGACTTGCTCATTATTCAGATTTCCAAAAGCAGTGAGTGCATATTCAAAATTATGCATCACTAAGGCCTGCACTAGTTGTAACCGACACTGGAAAGGAACATCTATAGCTATTCTAATCAATTGATATAGACGTTTATAAACATTTTTACAAATAGATGTCGCATGAGATGACTACGATAAATCGCTTGTCATTATTACCCCCAGATTCTTTGCTTCTTCTACATAATCTAGATTCACTAGATTGATATTTAGTTGTGGTAGGTACTAGAAAATTGAAGTTTTGAAATTACTTGCTAAATATCAAATCATCTATCAATCGTGTTGTGCATACGAGAAAGCTACTTGCCCCACCCACTTGGCATAGTTTTTTGAATACCTTTATCGTGAACAGCAACTGATTCAACTTTTGGATCAGTTTCCCTTAGAACAGTTTAGCCTCCTTCCTGAAAGGGACCCTCCCACCACCTCAAGTAGGTCAATGGATATAACCAACACTATAAATTGACGTAACGCGTTACTTACATCAAGGGATAAAGTTGAGTCAGACGGGGGCGCCCAATCACCCCATTTCGCTCCCCAGGGTGATCGCGTTTTCCCCATAAATTGAAAAAGAGGTAACGTTTGGGAAGAGGGAAGGAGCTGGACGCTATTTCATCCCAAGACGTTAAAGTCAGTCGGTACTGGAAGGAGTCTCGAGGCGGAAGGAAACTCATGATTTATATCGAGGGTCGGACGGAAAACTGTTTTTCTCTAAGAAAAAATGAAATCGGAATGGAAGATAGAAAAGGAATGGACTAAGACGTCGAATTTCTGTGTAAGAGTTGGAAAACTACCTGAAATAATGTAAACCAGCGTGAAGTCAAAGAGTCCAGAGAGAAGAAAACTTCTGCCAAGCGGGATGGGCAGTAAATTAATCTTCATTACAAGGAATAAACAGACATGTATAATCTGTTCATCAGAGCAACAATTAAAACATGAACTCGACGATCTTTAGAAACATGTACTTATTTGGAGAATTCTCGCAATTTACGTTTAATTTATACATATTTTTTAGAATTATAACATGGAACATGCTTTAGCCTTGTAATAACCACCCGAAAACGTTTCGTGGGAGGGTGACGGGCGAGTGTCAAGCGAGGACCCCCCTCCCCTACACCACCAAAAGGCGTGGCTAGAACATGTTCCATGTTTCATGAATTTTAGCCAAAGATTCTGCGGTAAGGTGAAGCCCGAAGTTGAGACATTCGTCCAAATCCTCCATCCTCCAAATCGGAGCGAAATTGGGAGATTTACATCGACGTTTTAGAAAAATCATGTTTGATATGTTTGTGCGAGCGCAGAGGGTACTTTGGTGCGACAAAGATGACAATTTTCCGAACCATCCAGGGTCTATTTACAACTACTGCCTGAAGATTCAATAATTGGTTTAACTAATCGAAATCATTAGTTTAATTTCAAAATCGCCTTTTCTACTTTTTTTCGAATGCAGAGGCATTTATAGGCTATCGTCTTGAAAACTTAACCAAGAAACCATCTGGATTGAATAGGGTGTGCGCCTAGGTAGGAAAAACTGTTTTTTGTTATTTTTAATGTAAGGTAGACCTCATTCTGAGAATTTTGGTACCAACCGCGACCTTCTAGCGTGAGTAAATCTTTTCCTATGAATTTTTAAAGTTTCGACCGTTTATGACGTCACAGTGGGCTGGGGGGTCCCGCCCAGGCGAGAGGGGCGCGTGACGTCATAAACGGTCGAAACTTTGAAAAATCATAGAAACAGATCTACTCACGCTAGAAGGTCGCGGTTGGTGCCAAAATTCTCAGGATGTAGTCTACTTTCGATTAAAAATCTAAAAAAAATGAAGGCGCACCCCCCATTGCCTGCCTGGTGGTGTTTATCAGACTACAACTGAGCCGATTACAAAAACCCTGCAAATTACTACACAACGGTTTATTATTTTTATATAGATCACTCGTCAACAAAATCACCAACCATCCAATATGAAGAGAAAGATAAAAATAAAAAAAAATAAAAAAAATAAAAACGTCTGCCAAGTGGGTGTGGCACATAGTTTCCTCGTATCCATAACCCGATTATATAGATGATCAGATGCATAGTTGTTAATCTCAAAACACCAATCTCTAAGTACCTTCCACTACCCTCATAGGGGACCATCTACACGCTAATCTGGACAATCCAATTCGGATGAAAAATTAAGTGAGTAGATGTATGTGATTGGATCAAAAAAATACTTAGCCTCGGCTGGGATTCGAACCCGCGACCCCTGGGGGACAGTTGAAGTTACGGCTGTTACAAGGAATTTACGTTTGCGCATGCGCAGTCGCTTCTATGAGTCCGGGGATGATGATTTTCATAGGGGACTATCTGCAACCTAATCCACATAATCCCTGAAAATTTCATCGAAATCGGGTGGAAAATGTGGAAGTTATGGCCGTTACAAGGAATTCACGTTTGCGCATGCGCAGTGGCTACTATCAGTCCTAAGGTGATGATTTTCATAGGGGACCGTCTACACACCAACCCGCACAATCCCTGAAAATTTCATAGAAATCGGACAATAACTTCGTATAGTTATGCGCGTTACAAGGAATTCATGACAGACACACAGACAGACAGACAGACACGGAACCAAAATTGTTCAGAAAGGTCTAAACGTAAAACGCGAGTGGAAATTTTGATTTTGGAGAACTTTTGTTTTTTCGTCCTTGAAAAGTGAAAACAAAGCTTCCGCTACCTTGGTAGACTCGGAAGCAAAATCAAAAAAAAAAAAAAATTAAAATCACCAACCATCGATCGCATTTCGGTCAGCTCTAATTTGAACGGAGATTAGGCCTCTTTTGCGATTCACACTCGTGTTTTGATTTATATATACAGGGTGTCTACAAAACAGTTGTAAGGAATTCAAGGGGTCGATTCTACAACTAATTTCCAACAAAAAGTGTCTCTTAGAAATTTTTTTAAAACGCCTCTTTAACCGACTTTTTTCACTTTCAAGTTTTTTTTTCGTGTTTTCGACTTTACACCATTAAAACGGTCATAACTCTCTTAAATTACACTCAAAAATTAAAAATAAGGATACCGTTGGAAAGAGCGTCAAATTTCCTATCTCCCTGATACCAAATAACAAATTTTCAGTCGAATTACACGGGGAATAAAGCAACCTAAAAAGTGAACTTAGTAAATTTTCGAAAAATTCCCGTTTTTCAACGCCTAAAATCTCCAAATATTACCAGGTAAAGTTCTGTTGCCGGAAAGCCTAAAAACTGCACCAGAATCTCAGCTTTCCAACGGTATAATCAAAACATATTTTACAACCGAATTTAGGGGAGAATTTTGTGTTTGAACGCGGAAAAACGTGCATTTTTTCAACGAAATCGGCGCTCTGGCCTCCTATTTCCGGAGCAGAGTTGCTAAAATAGGAATTCCAATTCCCATTACCCATTCCAATTACTTTCGGAACAAAGTAATGGCCATTCCCATTACCCATTCCTGTAATGGGAATGGAATTTTCAATTACTTTTTCCAATTCCTTGTAATGGTAATGGTTTTTCAATTCCCCATTACTCTTAGTTGGAAAAGTAATGGGTCCTTCCAATTACCCATTACAGGAAGAGTAATGGGTAATGGGAGAACCAATTCCCCATTACCACCATTCAATCAGTAAGTTGACCATCCTCCAATTCATAAGGGACCACCCTCAAACTCATAGGGGACCACCCTCCAATTCATAGGGGACCACCCTCCAATTCATAGGGGATCACCCTCCAATTCATAGGGGACCACCCTCCAATTCATAAGGGACCATCCCACCATCCTAATCGTTGGGGACCATCCTGCAATTCATAGGGGACCGTTCCCAAATTCCTTGGGGACTACCCTACCAATTCATAGGGGACCATCCCCCTATCCATTTCGTTGGGGACCATCCTCCAATTCACAGGGGACCACCCTCAAATTCATAGGGGACAACCCTCCAATTCATAGGGGACCATCCCTCCATCCATTTCGTTGGGGACCATCGTCCAATTCATAAGGGACCACCCTCAAATTCATAGGGGACCACTCTCCAATTCATAGGGGACCATCCCACCATCCTAATCGTTGGGGACCATCCTGCAATTCATAGGGGACCGTTCCCAAATTCCTTGGGGACTACCCTACCAATTCATAGGGGACCATCCCCCTATCCATTTCGTTGGGGACCATCCTCCAATTCACAGGGGACCACCCTCAAATTCATAGGGGACAACCCTCCAATTCATAGGGGACCATCCCTCCATCCATTTCGTTGGGGACCATCGTCCAATTCATAAGGGACCACCCTCAAATTCATAGGGGACCACTCTCCAATTCATAGGGGACCATCCCACCATCCTAATCGTTGGGGACCATCCTACAATTCATTGCAGGATGGTCCCCAACGAAATGGATGGTGGGATGGTCCCTTATGAATTTTGAGGGTAGTCCCCAAGGAGTTTGGGAACGGTCCCCTATGAATTGCAGGATAGTCCCCAACGATTAGGATGGTGGGATGGTCCCCTATGAATTGGGAGGGAGTTCCCCAAGGAATTTGGGAGTGGTCCCCTATGAATTGTAGGATGGTCCCCAAAGAAATGGATGGAGGGATGGCCCCCTATGAATTGGAGGGTGGTCCCCTACGAATTGGAGGGTGGTCCCCTATGAATTGGAGGATGGTCCCCAACGAAATGGATGGTGGGATGGCCCCCTATGAATTGGAGGGTGGTCCCCTATGAATTGGAGGGTGATCCCCTATGAATTTGAGGGTGGTCCCCTATGAATTGGAGGATGGTCCCCTATGAATTGGAGGGTGGTCCCCTATGAGTTTGAGGGTGGTCCCTTATGAATTGGAGGATGGTCAACTTACTGATTGAATGGTGGTAATGGGGAATTGGTTCTCCCATTACCCATTACTCTTCCTGTAATGGGTAATTGGAAGGACCCATTACTTTTCCAACTAAGAGTAATGGGGAATTGAAAAACCATTACCATTACAAGGAATTGGAAAAAGTAATTGAAAATTCCATTCCCATTACAGGAATGGGTAATGGGAATGGCCATTACTTTGGATTAAGGTGTCTCTTAATCCCCCAGTTTTTGGTTTTATGTGTACATAATCATAATCACTTCACTCATTTCATTGCTTATAAGAAAAGTAATTTTGAAAAGTAATCATTACTCAAAGTAATCATTACTTTACAACTCTGTTCCGGAGGCCTCGTTGTCAACTGCGGCGCCGTCCCACCCACTCTCATCGTCTGACCCCTCAGATCGACTAGGCGGAGCGCCGATTTCGTTGAAAAAATGCACGTTTTTCCGCGTTCAAACACAAAATTCTCCCCTAAATTCGGTTGTAGAATATGTTTTGATTATACGGTTGGAAAGCTGAGATTCTGGCGCAGTTTTTAGGCTTTCCGGCAACAGAACTTTACCTGGTAATATTTGGAGATTTTAGGCGTTGAAAAACGGGAATTTTTCGAAAATTTACTAAGTTCACTTTTTAGGTTGCTTTATTCCCCGTGTAATTCTACTGAAAATTTGTTATTTGGTATCAGGGAGATAGGAAATTTGACGCTCTTTCCAACGGTATCCTTATTTTTAATTTTTGAGTGTAATTTAAGAGAGTTATGACCGTTTTAATGGTGTAAAGTCAAAAACACGAAAAAAAACTTGAAAGTGAAAAAGTCGGTTAAAGAGGCGTTTTAAAAAAAATTTCTAAGAGACACTTTTTGTTGGAAATTAGTTGTAGAATCGACCCCTTGAATTCCTTACAACTGTTTGTAGACACCTTGTATATATATTTCATTATAAACCCTTAAATTTTCGTAGGGAGCGAACGGTTTGTCCTACAGAGCTCCGCGTGGTCTCAAAAAATTCTAAAAATTCTATAGAATCTTAATTTGAAGGAAAAACAATACCTTTATATCGACATTTTTGAGTTAGGGCGTTTTCAAAATTTCAAAATTGATTTTGGAACCCTTAGAAGTGACCTACATCAACCAAAAGCTTCGGGGCACAACTAGACCCCAAATGGAGCCTACATACCAAATTTCATCAAAATCGGTCAATGCTAAGTGGCAAAAGTGCCGCGTACGGCGGACGGACGGCCAAATGTTTATTCGATTTTTGGATTCTACGTACCTTGAAACGTAAACCATCAAATTTTGAGGGGGTGTTAAAATTTTTTTTTCTTGGTCGATTCCAAAGGTTCATTATTGAAAATAATAAACCAAAATTCGGCTACGGATCAAAAATACAGAATCAAAAGTCAATATTTAGCACAAACAAAACCAATTTTTGAGAAACTTGAAACTTCAGACATTTCAACCTTTCAGAATTACGGAAAGAAGAATTCATTTCTTTAATAACAATTAATTAATTTTATTACAGAAAGAATCAATTTCTGACATTTCAACATTCAGAAATTATAGAAAATGAGCGATTTGAAACAAATTGTGGATGAAAAAATAAAAATTTCCTACATTAAGTGGATACGAGGTTTCAATCAAATAAATCTTCATCTGTCCCACATTTTCGTACAACTGCAGCGCATCATTGTTGCAACCAAAAGGGGCTTTCTTCCACAACAACAAGCAAAATTATTAATACAGCAACTAGAAAATTCAAATGTTATGATGGGGAAGTTGCATGATATTTTAAAACAACCACAAGGAAGTTAATTTAAGGAACCACGTTTGCGCATGCGCAACTGCTATTGTCACTCCGGGAGCGATGATTTTCATAAAGACCATCTACTGTTAGCAGATTGAAAGAATGCGGATGGTTTGGTGAGGTGTCTACGTGTATTACAATCCCAAAAATATAGTCCTTCTTCTACCTGTCATTCAAGCTAGGAAAAAAAATAATATAAAATGGAAAAATAATAAAATAAAAACTTTTTTAACAAAAAAATGGACCGACCTCAAAAATGATGTCCGTGAACACCAAAAAGGAAAAAATAATAATCTCAGCGAAAACACACTGATGTATTTGGTTGTTGGATATAAATATCTTGTCAACAGATGGTATGTTGGAATACCAACATGATATATAACAATTATTTGTAATGTGATTCACACTCATTGTCACACTCATATCCTCCATCATACGATAGCAGTGACGTACTACCCAATAGTTTTGGAACACTTATCTCTACTCGTATTCATGTTTTGTAATACTCACCAGATCATGTGAGTATTACTTAACAACCACAGTGTATCCAGATAGGTAGGTAGGTACGCATTGAAGTCGCCGCCGTGCCCATCTGTAGACACAAACTAATCACCTTCCTTACTCGATGATCTGGATAGCATTACAAGAGTAAGTACCTACCATTGAGTTAAAATGTGCTCCCCAAACTATCAGGTACCTAGTACGTCTCTGCTGCCATATGGGTATGATAGTAAGTGTGAACCTCCCTAGGAATGGTTGTGACGAGTAATTTGAGACTCTATTATTACATGAGACTGTTTATTTTATTGGTGGATATATTATATTGTAGCAACATACCTTCGGAATCGTTGTTACCTAATTAACGTTCAAAACCGTCCACAATTTTAGACGATATATACGTTCATACTCGGTGTGGAAGCATGTCTGTGGTATGGGAGGTATGTACCTATATTTCCGAAAACGAATAAAATGTTGGTAAGTAGAACATCTAGGAGACGTTTGTGTCTACAGGTGGGCACGGCGGCGACTTCAATGCGTACCTACCTACCTATCTGGATACACTGTGGTTGTTAAGTAATACTCACATGATCTGGTGAGTATTACAAAACATGAATACGAGTAGAGATAAGTGTTCCAAAACTATTGGGTAGTACGTCACTGCTATCGTATGATGGAGGATATGAGTGTGACAATGAGTGTGAATCACATTACAAATAATTGTTATATATCATGTTGGTATTCCAACATACCATCTGTTGACAAGATATTTATATCCAACAACCAAATACATCAGTGTGTTTTCGCTGAGATTATTATTTTTTCCTTTTTGGTGTTCACGGACATCATTTTTGAGGTCGGTCCATTTTTTTGTTAAAAAAGTTTTTATTTTATTATTTTTCCATTTTATATTATTTTTTATTTTTCACTTTTTAGTGGTCCTCAATTTAAATCAGAAATTAATTTACCCGCAGTTTTTCGATCAGTTTTCGCAATGTAGATCTACTTCAATACTGTGCATCTTTTCAGTAAGGTGAACTAGAAGCAATAGGATGGACGACATTTTGTAATCCGGATCAGTTTCCATACGTGTAGATGAGTTTCCGTTTATGGATCAGTTTCAGGAGGTATTTGGGTCACTTTCCTTCTTAGCCATCTACTCTCATATCCCTTAACTGTTCGACTTCCCTCATATATCGTAGGTACTTGGTAGTTCTGACAACACAATTCAACAACTCAACCATGACATGATTGACGAGGGAGCTAAGTGCTACATCCACTTGATAGAAAACCCTTTATCACCTAACTGTACTATACACCTCATATTGGAATGGCACTACGCAGTTATGGCAATCTCCTATACTATTGCCTTCCCAACTGTATTATGGATGACGAGGAAGCTATGTGCTACACCCACTTGGTAGAATACCCTCTCATCACCGAGTTGTACTATATACCTCATATTTGGTACAGCACAATGTACTTCTGAAGATCTCCTATACCATAACCTACCCAACTATATTATGGATGAGGAGGAAGCTATGTGCTACACCCACTTGGTAGAATACCCTCTTATCACCTAACTGTACTATTTTATTTCTAATATTTGGTACGGCACTATGCAGTTCTGACGATCTCCTATACCATTACCTACCCAACTATATTTTGGAGGAGGAGGAAGCTATGTGCTACACCCACTTGGTAGAATACCCTCTCTTAACTGTACTATTTTATTTCTATTATTTGGTACGGCACTATGCAGTTCTGACGATCTCCTATACCATTACCTGCCTAACTATATTATGGATGACGAGGGAGCTATGTGCTACACCCACTTGGTAGAATACCCTCTTATTACCTAATTGTACTATTATATCCCTGATATTTGGTACGGCACTATGCAGATCTGACGATCTCCTACACTGTTACCTACCCAATCATGTTATTAGTGTTGATAGAGCTATGTGCTACACCCACATGGAAGAATACCCTCTTATCACCTAACTGTACTATTATATCCCTAATATTTGGTACAGCACTATGCAGTTCTGACGATCTCCTATACCATTACCTACCCAACTATATTATGGATGAGGAGGAAGCTATGTGCTACACCCACTTGGTAAAATACCCTCTTATCACCTAACTGTAGGTACTATTATATCCCTAATATTTGGTACGGCACTATGCAGATCTGACGATCTCCTACACTGTTACCTACCCAATCGTGTTACCTATCAGTAATGAGGGGGCTATGTGCTACACCCACTTGGTAGAATACCCTCTTATTACCTAATTGTACTATTATATCCCTGATATTTGGTACGGCACTATGCAGATCTGACGATCTCCTACACTGTTACCTACCCAATCATGTTATTAGTGTTGAGAGAGCTATGTGCTACACCCACATGGTAGAATACCTAACTTACAGTACTATGATTATCCTTCATATTTGGTAGGAAAACTCAATTACTCGAGCATTGATAAACACGTTTGATATGGCTCATGCAGGTTCTGAGCGAATAACCCACCATAATTTCCCCCTTTCTCATCTCTGCAGCACCTTTTAGTTATCGGAACCCCCTTCATATAGCATATCATTTTAAAGCTTACAATCAGACCTTTAATTTGACTATACACAAATGGTCCTCCATCGACTCAGTCGGAAGTCACAGGGCAAGAAGAGTGAATGCGGACCAACATTCCCGAAAACGGGACCCACGTTTTTCAACTTCATTCACAAATTTTCGATACTTCTAACAAAGCAAAATGAAATCTGTTTGAAACGGGACCACCACAGATACTTGTAGAACAAATTTCAAAAAGAACCAGACAGATTGGTACCAGAATAAAGAAATGCAAGCGACTCGGACATACAAAAAAAAATCGTCGTCCCACGACAACCCGAATTGAGTACCTCCTCTTTCGCGCGCCTTCGGCGCGTTGAAGTCGGTCAATAAATTCGACAACGAAACAGCGTACTAAAATAAATCCGATTGAATGATTTCGAGGGAAGTTTATAGGTACATGGGGGTGAGGAATGGTTCAGGTTCAAGAATGGAAATGTGGATTGAATGGTTTTCGGATGCTTTCGATTTCGTGAATGTCTCATAGCGAGATAATTTCGTTGACAGTGCTTTTTTAGGAGGACGTCCCACAGTAAGACTTGGGCGTCCTTATGCGATCGATCTGGGTTGAAGTTGGACAACACTCACAAAAAAAAAAAATACCAACAGTAATCCGTTTTAGATGCATCCTGAATCCAATCCGCGAAAAAAACCATAGGTGTATGTTGTGTGTGTGTGTGTGTGTATGTGTGTATGTGTGTATGTGTGTATGTGTGTGTGTAACAAAATCTTGTGTACTCTGCACAGGCCTTAGTTCTCAACCGATTTCCTGGTTCTTTTTTTGTTCGTCGCGGAAAACTATCTAGTTGTGCACTACGGTCGCCGGAATTTCGAATTTTGCCTTTTAAGGGGGGGAAAGGGGGGTTAATGCTCGAAAAACGTGCGTTTTTGGGCATAATCTTGTGTACTCTGCCCAGGCCTTAGTTTTCTCAACGATTTTCTTGGTTTCTTTTTTCGTTTGACCGCGAAATACTATCTAGTTGTGCACTACGGGCGCCAGAATTTCGGATTTTGCTTTTTAAGAGGGGGAAAGGGGGGGTTAATGCTTTAAAAAAACGTGCGTTTGCGTGCATAATCTTGTAAACTCCTCCCAGGCCTCAATTTCCAACCGATTTGCGTGTTTCTTTTTTGTTTGACTCAAATAACTTCCGAGTTGTACATGATTTTACCAGAGTACCAAAATTCGCAAGGGGAGGGGGTGAGTGGGGGGATAATATTCACAAAATATCCGATTTTTCAATATTTTGTTCCTTTACTGCTTACTAATTGTATCCAAGCTTTGAAATTGAGGAAAAAATTCTCATTATACCTTAGGATTTGCATGAATTACTTTCTGTACCACCATGGAAATAAAAGTGGTGGCCACCATGCTGCCAGGGCACCATAAACCTCATATTTCTTGGGTTTTTGGTGTTTCACCTTGAATACGGATGTGACATTCGTCGGACTGCCTACTAAACCTAATAGATCAAGTTCAATGTTACGACGTATTTCCGCTTTGGTGCCAGACTGGCACCATTGGTGGTGGTGGGGGGGGGGTGAACTCGAATTCGCATGTTGGGTGTCGTAGATCATGGATTTTAAAATGCTCTTCAGATTCGAGGCTATCATGCCGCTAGAAGTGTTATGGTTTATAATGGTGGGGGGGGGGGGGGTGTCACTATCTTGCCTAAAGTAATAAATAAATTACATCGAGAGAAACAGTCTTATCGCTTAACAACTGGTTAAACAGATCAAATGCTTATCCAATGGGACGTCCCCTGGAATGCATGCATTACTAAACAATATGTTTGGTTTATTATTTTCAAACATCAATCTTTGGAATCTACCAAGAAAAAAAATTAACTCCCTAAAAATTTATTGGTTTACGTTTCAAGTTACGTAGAATCCAAAAATCTAAGCCGTCCGCGGCACTTTCCTAAGTTACCATTGACCGATTTTGACGAAATTTGGTATATGGGCTCCATTTGGAATCTAGTTGTGCCCCGAATGTCAGTCTCTTCTAAGAGTTGAAGAATAAGGGCTGAAATTTACAAAACGCCCTAGCTCAAAAAGTTTTGATGCTTTTTTGCTCAAAATGTATTGTTTTTTTATCAGTTTGAAACAGTGATTGGTTTTTAGAATCGAATGAGACCACCAAGAGCTCTGTGGGACCAACCGTTCACTTCCTACGAGAACTTAAGGTTCGGACTTACGATAAATCAGAATCACGAGTGTGAATCGCAGAAGAGGCATGTCCGTTCAAATTTTAGCTGACCAAAATACAATTCGAGTTGTACTCAGTTTTGCGTCCTCAGCAACCAGTAATCAAGAAACCCCATCTTCGAATTGATTGTGAAGTAGGTAGGTTGTACCTATGGTTGGTTTCCCTTCATCCCTCTCTCCCACCCCCACCTCCTCATCATCCCCTATCCCTAGGGCTGGCGTCGCGTGAATCCTCTGTGTCCTCCCCATTATATTTGATTTTTTTTTTTTCATTAAGGCTTGCCTCCTCCGTCTCTGAGGGGACTTTAAAAAAAAAAGTGGCAAACAGTGGCAAAGCTAAGTTCTTTGCAGACGAATGATCTATGAAGAAAAATTATAAACCTTTGTGTAATAATTTGCAGCGTTTTTAAACCTTGTAAGTATGGTCAGCATGTTTGTCAGCAAACAGTCAAAGAATCCAAAGGACATCATGAATTCCAAAAGCGAAGTTGAATTTTCTCAATAGTATTCAAGTGCACTAAGGAGGTCATGATTGGTCTATTTGAAAGAGCATGCTGAGGTGCATGATGGAGGATGAAATGATGTGAAATGATGAAATGATGACCTTCCCCATCTCATGAGTTTGGCTGAAAACGCTGCCTATTCTTGTCAGAAATTGACTAACTAATACTGAAATACGAGATTATAATCAGATTCAGCACTTCTAATGTATGCTACTATGAAGTAAACATTGTAAAATATTTCTTAGGAACAGCCGTGTAACACCCTTTTACAAATAAATGTATTGATTGACTATTCTTGATTTAACTCTTCTCTTGCCTTCATTTCGTTCATCGAGCCTTCCAATGTAATAATCCCGTAAATACTAGATATATATAGAACATCGACATTATCGAGAGGATACTGAAAGGGGCTCATCCAAAATCGTTTATATCGTAGAGAGATTAGTCGGGTGAGTGTAAAGCGATGTTTATTAGACGGTAAGAGAAACCAGGGATTCAGGAGGGCCGATATGGTAACGTGCAACCCGTTGACGGCCTATGGTCGATAACGGGGTTAGTTGACGTGGGAGGAGACGTTAGTGGCTCATTAACCCCTTATTAAATTCACTTTCTTCCTCGAGTCCCACGGGATTAATCCCGGAGGAATAATGACGTCACTAACGATGACGAACAGGGTCAGTTACGAGTACATGGAAAAAGCCGTTGGAGGAGATGATACATAATATTTCCCACTTCTACAGCGTTCTTAACTATTCAACACGTAATTAACTTCAAACACACATGGCAGATAAAAACAAATGAAATGAAACACAAAAAGCTGCTAATATTATATTTTTCCTTCATAAATTACCAGTCGAAAAGAACACAAAACACCGTTATCCCGAAGTTGTGGGTGCCTTCTATACGAAATTCGATCCTGGATGGTTAGGGAAGAACAACTGATTTAATTGTAATTCTATTTGAAGAAAGGAGAAGAGATTTCATTTGATCTGATGACATTGGGTCACTTCCAACAGCGAACCTTATTGTGCGATTCATACTCGTGTTTCTGACTCACCTTGTCCATTCCTCAGAGTAAAAGTACGAGAGTTGCGTGAGTACGAACTGTCAACTGCCAGTACCAGGGGTAGGTGGGTGGGATTCAAGTCTTAGGGGCTGGATTCGCAAGATTTACCCTAATTGGACCATGGTATCACTAGTGCCACCAAAAACATTTCAGGAACTCCACCGCTGTCCCAAGGTGTCACCGGAGTAATCAAAATTTAATTGCAATTTTAAATTTAATGGACAGCAGAATTTTTTGTGGGCCATGGAAGTCTCAATGAAGTTATGATAAAAATTTCCAAAGAAATGATAAAAACATTTTCAAAGTTTGTCTTACTATTTTTTAGACCTTTAATAACTTATAAAAATGGTTCAAAAAATTCAGCTTTGTCCATCAATTTATAAATTGCAATTTTAATTCAGTTAAACTGATGACACCTTGGGACATGTGTGGAATTCCCAAGATGTTGTCGGTGACATTAGTGACACCATGGTCCAATTATGGTTAATTTCACAATAAAAGCTTATCTAATGAGTATTGTTGATAGTTTCGAAAAATTGGCGACTATGTTAAAGTGACGGAAAAAATCACGGAAAATGCATCAATTATGCAATCAATTGTCCTCATTAGCGAATGGTTGGTTTCACAAAGCTCCGGGTGGTGTCAAAAAATTCTCCAAATCGTCGCCATTCGAATTTATGAAAAAACAATACCTAAAAAATCACAATTTTTCGTGGTAGAGCGCTTCGAAAATGTTTCCACCCACTTTTTACCCCTCAGAATTTTGATTTGAATGAAAATACCGTTTCGGAATACAACTAGATTATTTTGGACCAACATCAATAACAAAAGTTTTAAAATCTATAATTTGAAGAAGAAAAATTGCAAACAGCTCTTTTTTGCAGTTCTATGTGTGGAGTGATTCTTATAAATCTTCTTTGTGTGATAATGAATACCCCAGTCTGCCTATATCTCCACAGTAACGCTTGTTATGGATTCAAGTAGCTAACGCTAGATTATTTCTAACTGAATATCAACAGCTCAAGATGTTTCATAGAACTTTCTAAGAGCATAGTAGACTTTGTTTGTTGGTAGGCTTTGTTGTCAGTGATTCATATAATCGGAGTAATCATCAAGAAAGATGGAAGGGCTACGGGGGAAAGCCCCTACTTTCGAACCGACTTCACAATTCCTGGACAGACCGGATCACAGGTTTTACAATAGAGATGAACAGATGCATTTCCCCAAAGGAATTAAAGAACCTTTGTACATTCCTCCGAAGCCAGTTACACCGATTTTCAGAAAATTATCGAAGAAGAAACTGAAGAAGAATATCAGGAGTCCGGAACACATTACAGCTCGACCGCCGAAGACGAGGAGTATGAGGGTGAAGGGGAATACGAAGATGGTTTTGAATCAGGAGGTTTTGGGGAGTGCGAATATGAAGAAGGCGAAGAAGTCGATGAGGTAACGTGTATGATGCAATTTTTTCATTCGAACTGATGGATAGAAATAAGACATCTTCGTCAAAATTGTAGGTATCCCATATAGGCTCAGTTAGGTATAATTATGATGCCTACCTCGCCATTGATACCTGTGGTAACAATGCAGGAGCAGATGGATGGTTACCTGCATCAAAGAGCAGTTTCAATTGTCAGCAGGGTATGATGAGTAGAAATGTAATTGGCCTCATACTCATAGTGTTTGCCACCTGATCTAGGATGCTACTTACCTCACATTTCTTGCCCTGAAGTCCAAACAGATGCTCATGTTTAGATTCCGAATCGTAGTTTTAGAAGGTTGGAAATTTGTCTCAAGGGTTGACTGACTGCAGCAGTTCGAAGATACGTTATTACTCAAGAGTTTTACTCTGCCATCTCACACAGGTTTATGTACAACATCTCTGCGAAGTAGGATGGATGAAATGAACACACCACAAAACACCCAAGAGTATATGGAAAAGGCATGACGTCCACAAACTTTGTGTAAACATTTTTACTCAACTATAGCTATTTGCTTTCAGCTTCCGATCGTATCTTCTTCAGCAATGGTACCTTCTGCTCAAGAACTTCCTCCGCCAAACTTTGGCACTCCACCCACTCTTGTGGAATTGTGCCTGAGGGTTTTCATGAAAAATTTCGCAACCCAGTGGAAATACGCGAAAACATTTACCAATCAATAATCTTAAAATGTTGAGTAAAATGATTGATTTGGACTCAATTGATGTTGGAAAGACAGCTAGAGCTACTTCGTAAGTCACAAAACAACTTCGTATGTATAAAAAATCAAGTATAATTGTTCAGTAAGTAATATGTGCTGTTGAAGGTAAGCGCATTCCTTGAAACTGTAAGTAAGTAATTGTTAAGATATTATTGTTCTATGATCTATCTTACTTTGTAGACGATGACTTATTTTGGAAACGTTGGACGAATCACAGGTGGCCAGGATACCACAGGCCCTGGGCCCACGGTAAATACTGGAAAACGTACTTCTTGGAGAAATACCTCGCCGAATGTCTCGCGGGACAGGATCCAGAACGGTGCAAAGTCAGAGACATCCGTCGTCTGGCGAGAAGAATCAGGCAGTGGATATACACGTTGGACATCAAGCAGCTTAGCTCTCCATTATGGCCAGCAGCAGTGGATGTCGCAAGTTCCACAGATTCTGAAGAAGACTCAGACCTGGATGGCATTTTATCTGATCTCACACTCAGTGAATACTTGAATCGAGACATAAATTTCTTTCCCATGCCGACTTCCACGACTCGTCTTCCAATGCTGCCTGTTTTCCAGCTCTTGATAAATTTGACTCATTTGACGTTCTCTTTTGGCTACAACAACTTCTACATGCACAATGAACTGAGGTTCTCTAAGGTAACAGACGAAGACGCGTATAATCTTGGTCAAGCTCTAGCAGCGTGTACAAATCTTTACTGCTTCAAACTCACTCGATCGAAAGTCACACCTAAGCAACTCGAGACCATAATTTTCGGTCTTGAAGAGCTAACGTTTTTCCGAGAGGCCGAATTTTCACACATGTTTCTCAATAATGACCACATGGTCTGCGTGACTGGTCTTCTTCTGCTGAAAAACAATTTGAGAATATTGTGTTTGAAGAATAACGATATTGGTTCTGATGGGTTCATACGACTGCTTCATGTCATTATTTTGAAAGATTGTAAACTTAGAATTCTTGATGTGTCCATGAATCCAATCGGCGATCCGGGAGGAGTTGCCATTGCTGCACTGTTAGCGAAGAAGAATCGCTACTTCAAAAGATTATTCATGAGTGGAACAGGTTTGACCTACATTTCTGGTTACAACTTTGGGATCGTCTTATACTTCAATAAATGCCTGGAAGTTCTTGATTTAAGTGTGAATCAGTTCTCTGATTTTGCTGCAGAAGCGTTGATGAAGGGATTGGAACACAATTACACTCTGAAGCGAATAGATCTAAGGGAGTGTGGTATTCCTTTCACTACGTTAAGAGAAATGGAAAGAATATGCTTTAAAAATGCTGAAACTGAGCGACGCCAAAAATACGTCTATCCTACCGTGCATCCCATAGATTTTTGGTCCGGGTTCAATGAGTTGGAGGCTGAATTACCTGAAGAGATGAAACCGGAAAAAAGTGATATGGAAATGTCAATTATTGAATATAACACTACTCTTGAACTTATGCAAATATTTGTATGGGCTACTGCTCAAATGAAACCTAAAAATAAATTCCTGCTGGTGAGAGATATTCATGCGTTGATGAAAAAAACTTTGTTCTCAACTGGATTTGATGCCGTAGTTGACAATCTTATTCTTACAAAGCAAAAAGAGTTAATAGTTAGATCAAGAGCAGATGCCAAGCGAGAGAAGGAAGAGAGGGGAGAAGGATCCGCTTTCATGATAGACTTCTCTTATCAAGAATTTTCGAGAAAGACTAGTGAAAAGCTAAGATTGGATTTCATGGAGTTGGAAGCGTTGCAAGTGCTGAAAGACGTGAACAGATGTGGAAGAATTGACGAATTGTTCAAGCAAGTTCAGTCCGACAGAATTGATTTCATTCTGAGGAGAATTGGACGTCATCTTGACATGGATATAGAGGATTTATCAGAAATGGGAATTAATCTACCGTTTGCAAAAGAATGGTACAAAGGCTTCCCTGACCCGGAGCCCGCTACGATGGAATTTGAGGAATGCGCTGAAGAGGAATTGAGAGGTGAAGAGGAAGAAGGAGAGGAGGACGAAGTTGAAGAAGAACGAACAAAAGCTGGGAGTATGTCATCGCAAAGTTTGGTTCCACCAACGAAATCGAGGGCATTAAGTCGTTATACTATTCAGGCAAATTCGAACAGAAAATCAATCTTGGCCGCCATTGGTTCGTCCAGATCAGTTCAGAATAGGAGAAAATCTGATGTAGGACCTATGACGGGTACAAAATCCTCCTCAGTTATCGGAAGGTCTGTCTCTATGGCATTGCCTGTGTCGGAAGGAAGAGCGCCGTCGAACCCTTTCGTCAATTCGCAAGTTGTCGACTTTGGGAGAGCTCGCGACGCTGCATTATCACAGGCTAGATTGTCAATTCCGAATATATTCGGGTTGAGGAAGTCCAGGAGTCGATCCAAGCCGTTCTTCACCTACCGTTTCGACGACCCAGAAGTCTTCGAAACCACCAGAGAAAGACTGCTTGGAGTCCGGTCCAAATTTAGGAGATGGCCGAAAGACGGACCGCCGGATTTCCCGAAAGTTATTCCTTACGAAATAATCAAAGATTGCAATGACGATTTGCCGGAGACAGATAGTGAGCACGAAGAAGACTTTCCTTATTGGCTAAATCAATGGTTCCAAAAGTATTGAACACAGTTTTGTGTACAATAAACCATGGTTTCATTTCAGCTTTGTTCTTATAGTTAACTATATGTACTCGTATATAAAGAAAACGAAATATTTCATTCTGCCAAGAAGTATGATTACACAGATAAGAAGTCGGTTTTGATTTCGGCCATTTGTTGGGATGAGAAGGAGAGCAATTTCAATCAATTTCTCTCAGCAGACCAAATTTGAACCAAAATCGGTCCAGGGTTAATAAGAAAAGTGCCGCGTACGGCGGACGGACGGAAAATTTTTTATTCGATTTAAACCAACAAATTTTGAGGGAGGTTTAAAATTTTTTTTTCTTCGTCGATTTCAAAGGTTCATTATTGAAAATAATAAACCAAAATACGAAAAAATCTCAAAATTTGAAAAACAAGGAGTTGAAATAAAATTGCTACGGGACATTTTTGTTGGAAATGCCTTGTAAAATCGACCTCTGGATTCCTCCATAGGTAATGTCAACGTCAATGTTACAAAATCAACAAAAATCATTCGTATTTCTGGAGTTGTAAGATCCAACATTTCTTCCAGTTCTTCCAATACAGAAAATTTGGCAAGAAAGTACCTGCTACTTGTTGCTAGCGGAAAAACGTATGTCTGCGTGACCTCCTGGTTTCGATCGGTTCCTAAGGCAGAATACCAATGTTAGTTTTTCTTGCTATCTACGAGAGTGGTTGTTACGCTACGCTGAATTATGAATCGGAAGTAGTAGGTAGTGAATTCTACATGAAACGAACTGTAAATTTTTTATTAGGGGTGTATTCTATTGTGGCACGAACGGTCGTTGACTGCCGCATCGAAGATTCTCTTGTTGTTTCCAATTCAAGAAACGGCTGACGATTTCGCGATATCCGTATACTCATACAGTTCTAAGCCAATTCTGGAACAATATAAACTCGGTGTATCATTTGCGGGATTATCGATTCTAGTGGACGGGAGGTAGGTACGCATTGAATAAGTAATTGTGCAAGAACGACCTTCATTCTACGCTAATTTTGTGACAGAACAGTAAAAAACTTTTTCACGAAACTCTATTTTTCAATAATTTCATCGTCGTTGCCATTGCTGTTATTATGTTCTCAGTCTCAAATTATTCCGTAGAAGTTGTGATAATATGGCTCCCAGTGGATGAGCAACATGGGATGATATTTGTGCAAGGTTCCATCTGCCTCCTCGACCCCTAATTTGACAAGTATGCAAAGATGAAACAGTTTCTGGTGCTCAGACCGCAGAACAATATGAACCAATTTGAGATTAATTTCATGTTATTCTCTTATAAACCACCAATTTTGATCAAGTTTAAGGGTAGGGGGAAATTTTTTCGAGTCAGAAATCGATTTTGAGAAAAAAATAGTTTCGTAATGTAGATTATTTACTGGTCAGTTTAAAAAAAAAAAACATGTCAAAATTCCAACGGGAAGTGGTTAAAAAAAATTTACAAACACGGAATAGTCGCGCTCCACTCGGCTAATAGAGGCCAGCGCCATAAGCCGGGTCGTCCCCCTCTTCCTCTTGTAACATATCCTCAAGTCTTCGCTTTGCCTGATTCTTTTTTATTCTTCCTTCCCTCAACGAGGTACAGGTTTTCGTTTTTTAAAAATTCGTTGAGATCTCGGCATTATAGAAAATACGAACGGCAACTGAACGAAAGGTAAAGGTGACGAACGAAAAGCGATAACCGGTTCAAACACTCCGCAAAACTTTGTCAACACCGGTTGGGAAGGTTATACACACAGAGATTAGACATATGGTTATAATTATGTCCTTCTTCTTCTTCTTCCAAAGGGTTCAAAATGACTCATCAGAAGCTAGGAAAGGTTTACGGACACACCAGATGACGTTATAGATGGAACATGCTTCTTTTTTAGAAAATCGCGTTTCCTGAAAAACCACGTTTTTCAATACTTATGTTCCTTTTTCTCGGGTTCTACTTGCCCTATCGCCTTGATTATTTTTTCTAATTGTGCATTAGATCGTAACAAACAGACGTATTCGTTTGTTTGGCAATTTTTGATCGAGAAGTTGAGGAAAAAAATTCATCTATCACCTAGAATTTTGGCCGTATTTGAAGATTTTTTTCAAATAGCCGTAACTTTTCCCGGAGTATAGTATTTTTTAAAAAACCGTGTCAGGACCTACAGGACTAAATGCTTTACAAATTAAAAAAAAAATCAAGGCGATTGGGCAAGTAGAACCCAAGAAAAAGGAACATGAGCTTATACGCGATTTCATCAGAGAGCGCAAAATTTCCCCCTACACTCCTAAATGTCTCACTAAATGCCCGACAAACACTCCTTCCTATCTCTGAGAAATTGACTGCTTTGAAGTGTTTGGAGGTACCTACTTAACTGAACTTATACTGGAAATGAAAATATCACGCAAGGTGGTTCTTGGTGAACTACTGTGACTGCTGAGTGCCGTATACTACTCTCTTCCGATTTGCTCATAAACTCCACTATGTTGTAAAAATTCTTCATGTTGCTGTCAACTTCTTCCATGCCCTGTCTTCTTCACTAGCACCGCTCGAAATCACAGCTTCAAAAACTGCCTCATCTTGAACCTTCAACAACTGGATTCTTCCCTCCGCAAGCAGCCCTCTCCGAAACCTTCAAAGTTTGCAATTATGGAGTCGAAAAACCGGTCGCAGGCTATGCGAATAGCTGAGCGGCGAGCAATCGGCAAATCCATTCCTCGCTGGGGAGCCAAAATCTGAGAAATTGACTGCTTTGTTGTGTTTGGAGGTACTTAACTGAACTTGTACTGGAAATGAACATATCACTCAAGGTGGTTTTTGGTGAACTGGATTGAAATGATTCAAACAATTTAGAATTTAGTAGGTAGGTAATTTCGACACTATCCATTCCTATTCAAGGCCATTCCTAAATAACTCAAAAGACCCTGATGTGTCAATCTAAGAGATAACGACCGTTTTCAATTATACGAAACGCTCAATGAGAATCCTGGAGGGAAAGAATAAACCACGGGATCGGCCACCGGAAAAACAAGGGATAGAGAACCCCGACAATATCCTGCAATCCGGGGAGCATTTCAGTAAATTGGAACTTGTTACTAACGAGAGGAGCTGAGGCTAATGAAGGCTAATCCGGAGACTACACGTCCTACTAATGCGATTTCAAGGGAACAGAGTTCCCTCAACTGAGATAGATATAGGGAAACTGGAAGGATTTTTCCAAAAACGGAAGTAATCTAATTATTCCATTCAGATCATCTGTGCTCCCGAATCTTCTGAACTGATATGATAGTGGTATGACAGTGGTACTGATATGATATGATGATGATAGTGGTTTTTCATCAAACATATATCGCTCATCTCCACTCTACAATTATCAGTGAAATCAACCCCTCCAACCGTCTACCATGCAGTGCAAATCTTTTTCTGTCCCTCCACCCAAATTTTGACTTTTTCAACTCTTCCTCCTCAGTCTTATAGTCACTAGTTGCCTCCTCTCATGTGTCCTATAATTAGTCTATAAATCTTTCCTTGTCTTAGTTTCCAATATTTTAACTATATATCGATATCTTAAAGCACAGAGGTGCTATGTCCAACCATCTTCAACATTAAAATTTTTTTTCAACTTCAGAAAAACTCAAATTTAACAAAACTATTGTTGACCTTCTTGACGATTATAGCTTATTTAATTATAGCTTATTTAATTTCTTGAAGAAATCAAAGAGTTTGGTGTAATAAGCAATTATTTTAGGAATTGTGCACCGGTGATAACTTCTTTTGCGTTTTTCTCAAAACTCCGTTTTTGGACATTGCCCCTTTGTGCTTTAAGGTATCGATATATTACAAGTTGAATTACAAAATATTAATACAATTGTATCAAATTCGGCTTGCCCGTACTTAAATAAATAAATAAATATGTATATGGTTTTTAAAACAACAATTTCGAATGTAAGGACAATTTAAGTGGAAAGAGACCACATTTCTCTAGGTTATCCATTGGTAGTTCAAAGAGAGACAAGCGCACGAGGCAATCGAAATAGGTAGCTTTTCCAGCATCTTGTGAGTGATCGAACAACGTTAAAAATTACGTGGGCAGAGAAAGAGTTGGAAATTGACCCTCAGCCAATTTGCTAAAAAATCCAGAAGGAGTTACCGCAAACAGAGTAGGGTTTTGGTAGGGGGGGGGGAGGGTTAGTAAGGAGGGTGGGGTGGTTTATTGCCTCCAATTCTCTAGTAAGAAAAAAAGAAAAAGGAATGAAAATTACTAGCGAAACTCGGCGGTTTCGCTGAGCGAAGGAAGGGCGGAATAATGAATTCAGCAGGTCTGGCAAGGGTCACCTGCGGGAATGTAAGTTTTTTCCGACCTCCGCCCTCTCAGCTTGTACCACCAGCTGTTGCAAGGGGCTGCAAGGCAAAGGGCTAAAGAACGACTCCGTGGAAAACTTGATGAGCTACCTCAGACTTAACTCTTTCAGAAGTGGGTTGTAGCAATTTTTGTTGCCATGACTCTTCCTTCTTTCTTCCACATGAGGTAAGTCCCTTCCTACACCGAGAAGATACGGGAATGGAGAATCGAGGGGTTCGTTACGATCGACGACGTGTCGTACATGGGTATACCCACCACTCTTGAATAACTTCTCCATAAGGAGTCAAAGATGAATCACTTTTGGTGTTTAAGTTTTCAATTTATGGAAGACATCGAATGAAGTTAGATTCATAACAATGATAAGTGCAAGGAAACTTAAATCCTGTCTCAGATCTTAAATCCTGTGCAGGTGGGCCTTAAGGAAGAGCCAATATGGTAGCTAAAACAGTGTTTAGGGTAACACTATAAAGAGAAGAAAACCATGCTAAATGAAGAAGGAACCATTAATTGTGAGATTGCGTTGCGTCTTACAAATTCATCCACTGCTTGAGACCCTCTCAATTTGTCCGTCTTGATTGCTATAATTTTTTTCTGCCGACCACCCTTCACTTCTCTTAAGCCAACAGAATTCAAGTTTCTTTCTGACTTTTATCTTAATGCACCTGATAGGACCCTCCTTCCGTTTGTCGACCAGTGGAATTCAAGTTCCCTATTACCTGTGACTAGCAGATTCCTGATGTTTCTGATGATGACAAAACCGTAGGAATTGATTTATCTTTGTGAACAAATAATTTTTCTGGACATAGACAACGTTTTCATTCATACGTCCTTATAACCCACTCATGAACGTGCTCAACGCCCGAAGAAACTGTAATTTCGTAAGTCCTTGTGCAGTGTGAAAAAGCTAAACTGCCCACCCGCAGCAATTTTTTCCCTCTGTTCCTCTGTGAAATTGATGATTCAATTAAAATTATTTTAACGAGTCCTGGCCCACCCGGAGTTGTTTGGCAGCCACCCAAAAAGCCTTTTCAAGTAGAGACAACCAACCGCTCGCGATGTTTTATACTGCGACGCAGAGGCTCGTAAACTGGCTTCATAATTTACTTTTCGAAAGGGCTCATAGTCCGTTTGTTACAACGAAGAGAAACATTATTAAAATTCTCGATTATGAGGGCTCTCGAGCCATTGAACGCGGCGTCCTGAAAAATTATGACCCTCATTTTTTGTATTAGTTCGCTAAGGACTTCTCATTTTTGCAAGTAATGTGCTCATTACTGTGCGCTAGACGTTTAAAAAATTACAAATTTTTCTAAGAGCCTTGATAGTCTATCAAATTTTATTAGTGTAAAGTAATTTTTTACATGGATAACTCGTGAAGTCCAGAAAATAAAATTTTTCAGTAACTCTGGAAGATATGAAGGACATTTCTGGAAGAGACCAAAAAGCCAGCGAAATTACTTTTTTAATATTATTACATTGTGATGTCTCGGCTGAATATGTAAGGCAAACACAATATTTTTAAATTTCAAGGGACCGATTCTACAACTAGTTTCCAACGCAGGTTCTTCTTGTCAGTTTAACCCCTTGTTTTCGCGATAATTTTTGAAAATTTTCCGACTGTGTATTACTAGAATGACCACAACTACCTTAATTTAAGCGTTAAATTTCCCATCATGTTTCTTATCAACTTTACAACCTCTTTTTGGTAGGAGTAATTTATTGTAGACGATTTTTATTTGTATTCATAGTGCAGATTGTATACATGTTTGATCGGGAGCCTTGGGAACCGATTATTTCTCTGTAGAAACTCATCCCATATAGGTGGCCCGCCAAGTTATAAGAATAGCTGCCTACATCGAAAATGTTGCAGCCCTCTCGTCCATTCTATCAACTGGTGTCGACAGCGATGTTGGTGCGGGGAAGAGTCACGATGTTTTACAAGGGAATCCGCGTCACAGATGATCAAAGGAGGTAGAGGGTTCGCTGCGACGTCTTCTAGGAGCAAAACTCGGTTTTGAAACGAGGTGAAACTAAACGGCAGACAGCCAAACGAATGTCAGAACCTTGACATGTTGCTAGAGACACCACAACAAAACACTCGTATAATATCTCTCCGGTCGAGTTTTGTATAAATAAACAGTGGAAGGTCGGATGGTTTCATTCATGCTTTCCAATGATCGTGTTTTGAACAATGTACTTGGCCAATAATGTTAACTTCGATTTATTTATTATCATTTTGCTTCCTCAGTGTTGGCAACAATCTTTGTACTCGTAAAAAATTTTTAAAAATTGAAAAAATCAAACTCAAAATTTGCAATCGCTTTTCAGAGGTTCTAAAGCATTTTCAGTTCAGAGGCTTTCTGTCTGCTCCAGGCAAAAACATAAGCAAATATTTTACTTGTCATGATTCTAACTACACCAAAATTTAGAATAAATTTGTGTCAGGAAAAATTACTACGGTCAATATCACTTACTGATTCTACTGGCTTGAAATGGAGAAAAGGTGAATTCAAATAAGAAGGAGAGTAAGTAGGATGT
Source organism: Apolygus lucorum (assembly GCA_009739505.2). Lineage (NCBI taxonomy): Eukaryota > Metazoa > Arthropoda > Insecta > Hemiptera > Miridae > Apolygus > Apolygus lucorum. The sequence goes on from CM019172.2 coordinate 26,260,030, forward strand.
ACAAGAGAAATCGCTATCCCCGCCAGTACGAGTATGTAAGAAACAATTACCCCGGCTAAACCGTGAATGTGTGAAAAAATAGTACAGTCTTTAACAAACCGAGGTATCAATAAGGATGTTGGAGGTTGCAAGATAGGTGATTCTCGATTCAAATAAGATTTTAATGAGCGAGACGTGCGTGAAACGAGGCAAAACTGAAAAATATACTGACGGAAAGTTTTTTGGTTTTTGGCCAAAGTAGAATATTGAAATTTGAAAACAGATGATCACTAGAGACATTTTGGTTTATTATTTTCTAAAATTAACTCTGGAATCGAGCAAAAAAGTATGATCCATCTTTGGAAAGGTTGGTTAACTTATGTTGGATGAATAATGAATCAGAAACACGAGTGTGAATCACGTATGAACGTTCTCTTACGGAAGTGATCAAACGCGATCCTTTTCTTACCTTTCGAATAGAATTTCGTGTCAATGACTGGTGCTTCTTTAACAATCAAAATTTATATCAACTTGAGGCATCCAAAACACATTCAAACTTGACTGATAATTAATATTAATGGAAAATCCGTGTTCTTTGCGATGGTGACCTTCACAGAAAGATAATAAACCATTGTGTAATAATTCGCATTTTTTTTTTAATGCAATGTTAAGGCTGCAGTTGGAACCAAGGTCAAATTAATATCGTTTGAGAAATCTCGGGGTGACATCAAAATGTGTGGCTTCAAAGAGGAATACATGCCGAATAAGCCAGGTCGTAGCACATTATGTTCCCCCTAAGAGAAAATCCCGACAGATCCTTAACTTTCTTGTAACAACGTCTATTCCCAACTTCCGGACTGGCTAACCGTTCTGTTTTCCTCGGTGTTGGCCTCTTTCCAGAGTCAACGTGATAAATACCCACCTGACCTCCGAGAGGAGCCGCCCATTACAAACGCCTAGTTCTGTGAAATAAAAGATCGGAATCATTACAATATCTAAAAGCCGGTGTTGCAGTAGGGTCTTTGCCCGTTTTAACGGTTGAAAGTCACTCAAAATGATGCAACGCCCAAACGGCTGAACCAAGCCCCTAAGATGGAGCCTCGTTCAAACTACCGATACGTTTTCAGGGAAGATAACAATTTTGAAGAAAAAACATATAAAGAGAAATGGTTGAAAAATAAATAGGAAAACTCATGTACCATGAGTTGCCAAACATTATCGCGGTATAATAAAATGATTTCTTCGACTTCATCGATTCGAGGGGCGGCTTCCACAATCTCGGTTGACTAACAGGTAGCACGTTTTGATAGGTCATTGATAAAGTTGTCATGTCGCACGAACGGCCTGATATGATGCCGGTAGAAACTCAATCGATTTTCTCCCAGAGCTTGGCACGAGCATATAGCTTGGGATGTGGAACTATATCTGCATGATAGCGATCTATTCAAATCTAGGGTAGGACGTGATCGGAACAACTTATGTCGAATGCAGTTGGGTGACGGTGCAGTACGATTTCTCATAGATAGATACCATCCAGGGTCTGATCTTCATAAAATCTGATCATTTCATCAAAACGTGGTTAAATTGAATATACAGACAGATAGACTGAGTCTAAATCGTTCAAAAAGCTCTGCATAAACAACGAGAAAATTTTGGAGGGTACTGTTGATCCATGGGCCTTTTTCTCTCCCTCATCAGTTACCTATGTTGCTGTTGGTCATAAACATGTCACACTAACAAGACATTATAATCTCAGCAGAACCCATAGACGTTCTTGCGCTCCAAAGCAATATCCTCCCTGATTCATTAAGGCCAACTTTGACACCGGTCTCCCATTACTCTGGTTGATGTATTCGGCCATTGTTAGAGCTGTCGGAACTGCCGCAGGAAAGCCTGTAAGAGACGGGACAAGGATGGAGGGGGTCGCTTTTGCAAAACGCGAAATGTCAGACCGATCCAAAGCGAGCAAATGACCGGAGAAAACAAGAGAAACGGAAGGAGTAATATTATTCATGGAGCCAGGTGCGAGTGGCGGTTTTGCTCAAACTTCCATCAGGGCTCTCGAACCCTTAGGAGAGAAGCTCTTCTGTAAACCCTTTCACGCCAACTCTTAACAAACTTCTAACAACCGATCGGTGAAGTAACGAATTTACTTTTGATATCAAAACCTCTGTTGATGAAAGGGAACGAGCTGGAGTGATTTGGGGGAGATCAATACCTTCGAAGTAGCTTATTCCACGAGGAAGATCATTTAAATGAGACCGTGCCGTATCAGCGTCATAAGCGACAGTGGACTTTTTCTGGTAAGTTCCGACACTGATATTTTGGTCTACAACCTGGGATTACGCCATTTTATTTACATAGGCAATAGTAATAACGTGCCCTACCGAATGTACGAGTATTTACTGGAAGGGAATTAATCACGTGCCCTAATCAGCTGTCTTGTACCTTCTCCTCCAGAGTCCCTAAAGCTTCTAAGAAGGAAAAATTATTTTTATTCACACTTGTTCATAACAAACTCGTGTAAGTTACACATGCTTTGAACACGCCTCATGTGGGTATTTTAGAACTTGGTTCATAGATTGCTTCAATACCCACTTCCAAACTGTAATATTGCTTCCGAGTCTACCAAGGTAGCGGAAGCTTTGTTTTCACTTTTCAAGGACGAAAAAAAAAGTTCTCCAAAATCAAAATTTCCACTCGCGTTTTGCGTTTTAGACCTTTCTGAACAATTTTGGTTCCGTGTCTGTCTGTCTGTGTGTCTGTCCGTCTGTCATCAATTCCTTGTAACGCGCATAACTATACGAAGTTATTGTCCGATTTCTATGAAATTTTCAGGGATTGTGCGGGTTGGTGTGTAGACGGTCCCCTATGAAAATCATCATCCCCGGACCGATAGAAGCGACTGCGCGTGCGCAAACGTGAATTCCCTGTAACGGCCATAACTTCTACATTTTCCATCAGATTTCAATGAAATTTTCAGGGATGTTACAAATTAGTATTTAGATGGTACCCTATGAAAACCGCCACCTTTGGACTGATAGTAGCCACTGCGCATGCGCAAACGTGAAGACCCCCGAAAGCATTAACCCGTACCCGGACCGTGTTTATCCCCAAGAAAGGGGGAAGTGGGCCTGGAGGCTATCGACCGATCTCAGTGTCCTCGGTAGTCTTCCGCCACTTCCAAAAAGTACTGGCATCTCGCCTCCAGGTGGCTGGTGTCATTGGTGATGTCCAGAGAGCGTTTCGGCCAGCGGATGGCACAGCGGAGAACCTTACAGTTCTCCAAACTGTCATTTCGCTGGCCCGTATTAAACGCCGGCAACTCCACCTCGCCGCTCTGGACGTCGCTAAGGCCTTTGACACAGTCAGTCACCTTGCCCTGACCGATTGCCTTCATGGTGTCGGGGCCCCATCTCGGTTAATCGAGTATGTGGCCTGTCTGTACCAGGAAGGCGTGACGGTCCTCGAGGCAGGAGGTGAGGTATCAGGGGATATACGGATCGGGCGCCTCCTCCGCACGTACTTACTGCCAAAGCTAACCTATGGGTTAGTCTTTGGCAGGCTTACGGCGGGGAGGCTGCAACAATTAGATCGAGAAGTTCGCTCTGCTGTGCGCTCTTGGCTGAAGTTCCCTCCTGGTGTCCCAAGTGCCTATTTTCACGCACCGGTCAAATCCGGTGGGCTTGGCATTGTGTCTCTCTCGGCATGTATCCCTTCACTGCGCCGCCGGCGCCTGCTAGCCCTTCAGGGGTCGAGCTGGGAGGTCGCCCGTGCGGCTGCTGATCTTGATTTTGTCAGGCAGCAGTTAGCATGGTGCGACCGAGCAACACCATCTGCTCCAAAACCCAGTTCGTCTGCTGAGTTCGCTGCTGCGCTGCATGAATCGGTGGATGGTAAAGAACTCCGACAGTGCACCGAAAGCCTTGTCTCATCCCAATGGGTAGATTGGGCTTCGGAGGGCATTGGGGCCCGCGACTACCAACACTTTCACGCCATCCGCGTGGCATCTTTGCCAACTGCGGTGCGGTGTTCGAGAGGTAGTCGCGGGACAACGCTACCCCTTTGCCGTGCCTGTCGGAGTGGAAATGAACACCTGTATCATGTGGTGCAGCAGTGTCCACGAACTCATGGGGGCCGCATCCTACGTCATGATGCGGTCGCCAAGCAGATAGCAGGTGCATTGTCATCTAGCGGCTGGGATGTTGAGAGAGAGAGATTGTATCACATGCCAAGTGACCAGGGTAAGAAGCCCGACATTGTTGCTGTCAAGCCCGACCAGTCTTGCATTATCCTGGATGTCCAAGTTGTCAATGGCAGCTTGGACATGGAGCAGACTTGGCGGGCCAAGATAAGGAAATATGACAGAAATGATTTACGGCAAGCAGTGTCGGAGCTAAAAGGAGTGGCACCCAACAACATCAGGGTGATGGCTGCAACCTTGTCGTGGCGCGGTGTGTGGTGCGGGAAAAGTGCCACGGAGTTGCGCGAGTTGGGCATCTCAGTAGGCGTACTCCGTGGTATCACCACCCGTGTCCTGCTCGGCTCATATTTGAACTGGTGGTCGTTTTATAGAGGCACTTCCCTTCATCCTTCTCTCCCACCCCCACCTTCCTCATCTTCCCTCATCCCTAGGGCCGGCGTCGGGTGAGTCCTGGGCGTCCTCCCCATTATTTTATTTATTTATTTATTTTATTTTTATGGCGTGCCCCCTCCGTCAAAAAAGACATTTTGTCTTTGAGGGGAGATTTAAAAAAAAAAACGGCCATAACTTCTACATTTTCCATCAGATTTCAATGAAATTTTCAGGGGTGCTACAGAGTAGTGTTTAGATGGTCCCCTATGAAAATCACAGAGAATTGTTTTTCATAGAGGGGTTCATTCATAGAGTGATGGTCTCCTGTGAGAATCTCAAATCCCATTTATTGCAAGGCTTCGGTAGCTCAGAGGATAAAATCTTGATCTGAGCTCCTAAGGTCGCGGGTTCGAATCCCAGCCGAGGCTAAGCATTTTTTGATCCAATCACATACATCCACTCACTTAATTTTTCATCCGAATTTGATGAATTTTTCTAGGATTGTCCAGATTAGCGTGCAGATGGTCAGCTATGAGGGTACTGAAAGGTACTTAGAGATGGGTGTTTTGAGATTAACTACTATGCATTGGATCATCTATACAATCGGGTTATGGATACGAGGAAGCTATGTGCCACACCCACTTGGCAGACGTTTTTCTAGTTCCGGTAGAAACAGGCGCTATGCTGATCAGGCTTGATTCTAATCACTTCTAATGCTCCTAAGCGTATCAAATTTCATCGCTTTAGGATGATGTTCTCGCAGAGGTAAGTGAAATCGCTCAGATGATTGCCTTACGATCACTTCTACGAAGGTCCCCGTCAGCTGTACACCAAATTTCAAAGCTCAACGATGTTTAGAAGAGGAGTAGAAAACTACAGAATCGTTTTGATTGCTATGAATCTTTTCTAAAACAAAAGCGTTCAGTCACTTTCATCAACTATATGGTGGTAGGACAGTTTTTCGTTTTAACCAAGCTTCGAATTCTCCAATATTAGGAAGTTGTAAGGAAATTATTGGAGATTGTTATGACTCACACCAAAACGTTGCAAATTATTAGACAAAGGTTTATTATTTCTATACAGATCACATATTTCTATATAGATTTTCTTGATCGATTCCAAAGGTTCATTATTGAAAGTAATACACCAAAACTAAGCGTGATTCAGATCTACAATAAATTACAGCTTTTGTACGATATAATAATATTATATTATATGATATATTATATCATACATATACACATAATAATATATAATACATATTATGTATTAGTTTAGACAATATTTTGGAGCACTCAATTATACCCCAAAAATTTAAAGAATGATGGGAAATTTTCCGATTTACATTGCTCGTTTTGACCTCTTTCATTGGTACATTTTTCTTTGAATCCAAATCTGCAATATGCATAGGTATTTAAAAATATGTGAACAAAAAATACCAGGATAAATGTTTATTCAATAAATTAGAGGGGTTATCGTTTAGTTTTATTTTTTTCACAGATTTCTGGTCGAGAATATAAAGGGGTACACCGTACACAGGCTAGTTGGTGTATAATATGCGTAATGTTGGTACGATTTGATCGATTACTCTACTACGTAGCGAACATAATTATATCAAACAAATATTAGTTCTCCTGCCTCGAGTTAATCAAGTCAACTCCCACACCAATTATTTCTCGGTAGGTGCAACATTCAGAGGAGAAATAAAGACGAAGGCTGGGGAAGAGATTGGTTTGCCGAAGTATAACGGCGGGCTGATGGTAAACATCCCTTGTTTACGTTTCTGTGAAACTGGACGTCTATATGAAATTTATCACCATCACGTCGTTAGTATTGATTTGTTTGTGCTGCGCTGAGTGGGAGCTAAGAGGCTCTGGAGCGATTTTCGTATATGAACTGACGAAAGGAAGGAAGAATTGAAAACAACTGTGTTTTGAACCGTCCAAGGCAGAGCTTGGAGGACTTCATGAGGAACAGAAAGCATTATCCACACATTTGAATTATCATACTGTCACGTCTAAACTTTGTTGTTTCTCTCAGAAAAACAAGAAATTAGGTCAATAGGAATTAAAATATATTATGAAGCTTGTGGTGTTTCATATGAAGCGAGAAACAATATGAAACATCTTAGAATGCCAAGCAAGAAGACCAACATTCTGATTCACTGAAGCTGTTTCGTTCTACCTGGCTGAAGGTTCCTGCATTCTGATTGGCTCCAAATAAAGCTTCATGATTTACTGATAATCCTGCATGATTAAGGTTTCTCTTATATCAAGAAACGATGTACATCTGAAAACCATCTCATCGAACAGAAAATCCCCAACGGCTTGGCTTGAAAGTTGCGTAGTTTGGGGTCTAGCTTGGATTTCGCACGTCTTCCCATGGATCGCGGGAATACAAGCCAAAGCAGCTGCCATTCCCGGAGAGAAACAATATTGACACTGACATGCTCCACCACCGGCTTGTAAATTTGTTACGATCTCCCACGAATTCGGACGTTTTCCTCCATCTCTGTGACATTTCATTTGGCGCCTTCCACACCTGCTAGGTTTTTTCTACTTTCTTACTCTCCGTTTTCCTAAAGACGACGTATACTAAAAATTTGAGTTAATTATTTACTAGGTTATCTGAAAAAACAAGTAGCATGAAATGTGGGAAGGAGTACTCAATTACATAACTACTTTGCACATAAGTACTGCACTGATTTTCCCTTATTTCGACAAAAAATAACTCTCTAATAATTAAAACATATACCAGGTTAGGCTTCCTCACATAAATATCTTGGACGTTCTCAGCAAGAAAAGTGTATCTCGAATATTTGAGATTTTGGGTAGAAACAATTTTAGTTATTCACCTTTCGCATTTATTACATTTTTTTAAAATTTGGAAGCCATATACGGCAGGTCTACCCATAAGGCGTTTCTCGAAAAAAATTCACAGGTTTTCCCCCCACTTCCAATTTTTACCCTATTGATCGTCAATCCACGTGATCTTGTAATTGGTCACCTTAAAACTCATACTCACGAAACTGAATAACAACATATTACAGATAGATTTACTTTGAAAAAAATATATTTGATAATAAATTAAACTAATAGTAAATTTTCGCCAACTGATTCTATACGTCCATGTTACAATGAGTGAGGAAGCTATACTGCCCACCCAACTTGGCAGACTTTTTTTTTAATAATATTGAAGCCATAAACGGCAGGTCTACCCATAAGGCGTTTCTCGAACAAAATTCACAGGTTTTCCTCCCACTTCAAATATTTTACCCTATTGATCGTCAATCCACGTGATCTTGTAATTGGTCACCTTAAAACTCATACTCACGAAACTGAATAACAACATATTACAGAAAGATGTACTTTGAAAAAAATATATTTGATAATAAATTAAACTAATAGTAAATTAGAAATTGAAATTGAAATTGAACAAAAAAAGATGAATTTTTGTTAAAATACGGAAAAACTTAGTGTAGAAAGAAAGGTAAAGGGGTTTGTTAAACGTTTTCATTATTTCAGTTAGGTACGAGTGCCTACTTTTACTCCGAAGGTTCAAAGCTTCAAAGGTTAAAATAGATTTCAAAAAACAAGGAACGCTACTCGAGAAAGAGGAAACAGAGACAAGTCCAAAGTCATGGGGTTTAATAGCTGAGTTGGAACACATCTGAAGGAGAAGGTAATATATAACCATCAGAAGTTGCACATTTGAACAAACAAAACTATGAAAAACTTATGGAAAACTCTGAAATCTTCTCTCACAAAATAGTAGGCAAAAAGGCTCAAAAGATATTTCTTTTTCATACAGGAAAATGAGATACGCACAATGCCTTCAGATTTGACACAATTTGAGATACCTACTCCTATTTTCCTTGGCGTTTTTTTGTTGATATAAGGGTGAGTTGGGGTATTTTTGTTTTTGTTAATCGAAAGATGGAGAAGTTACTAAAGATTTCGTAACTCCGAAAACCCGAAAATTGCCAAAATTTGAGATACGACCTTCTTGCTTAAGACGGCAGTATGACGGAATAAATGCACAGAAAACAACCCATTAAGATTCCTAAGGGTGTTGATTTCTACTAAGCCAGCAGCCAGATATTTAGGAGTCATGATGGGCTCCAAGATCACATTTGGTGAACATATAAGAAGAACTGCAGATAAAGCACAAAAAACAGCAGCTGTTTGTCACCTTTTGAGGAACATGAATGGCCCTGGACCGTCCAAGATACTCCTAATGTTAATTCTCTTGTATGGAGCGGAGGTATGGGAGACGCATTGAGTGTGGCATATTTCCAACAAACATTTAGATGTGCAGCTAAGAGGAGCCCAACGAATCGCCTGCGCTTACCGAACAGTATCAGAGCCGCTATCTTTGTCCTTACGAGTGTCATACCTATTTAGCCGATGGATTCAAAGAGGAAAAGAATCTTTGACGGAAGGGATGAAGGAGACAGGGCCTGCGTAGCACACCTTTTTCAAATGCACCAAATGGGCGCCTGAAAGACGTCAGCTGATGGCAGAGCTGAAGTTCAACACCAGAGGCCTTGTCAGCAGGATGCTGAGAAAAGGAGGTGTTTTTTTAGTGGGTTTGAATGCCACATAACTCGAAAAGCGGATCCTTCCAGGTATCTTACGAGATCCAACTCCACCAACGGATCTTAAAGATTTTCTCACCTGCCTGCCGAAAAAAAAGGGTGTTGATTTCTGCTACATGCGTGCCAATGGCAGAACTATGGAGAACAGAAATAATGATCAGAGGAAACTCGAACTCTCGAAGTGAAAAAGAATGGAAATGACCCAGAATGGGAGGGAAATGAAAATGTAGTGCCTACGAAGTTGAGAGGCTACTTCACGAAAGAAAGCTAAGAAAAGTCGACCTGAATGGTTAGGGGTAGTTATAGAGGGAGGAGGGGTGCAGACCAGCTGGAAAAGAAGGATAATTTGGAACATTAAGTCTAGTAGCCCCAAGCGGGGGTGGAAGGTCGCCCTCAATTTCCTGACGAACAAATAGCCTACGAACAACTGGACGGTTTACTCCCGACCAACCCGGCCTTGTTAGGTGGTTTGAGGGGGTCTTTTCTTATTAGTTGATCCGATTTATCGAAAGATTGTATCGATTACCCATATTCTGTTATTCCTTCTCAATGCAGTGGTTTTTGTCGGCGGATTTTAAGCTCAGTCGTTTAATAGTGACGACCACTACATCGCTAAAACTGTTTGACCAGTTGATCTGATTTTTTTTTATACATTGAGAGATTTATTTTTATCATTATTACAACACTATCCGATTAAACGTTTTATGTATAAATTCATAAACGTGAAAATGAAATTTGTACGGTCAATTCTGCACTAATGTGTATTTCGAATTCCGTCAATAACTCTTTATAATTTATTACCCAGACTCGCTTTGTGAGGGATACTGCTCGCCCAACTTGGCTGTAAATTTAAAGATGTTAAAGCTCCGGTGTCATCAAAAGTTTGGCGAATGATAGGTGTACTAATGCAGTAGTTACAAATTCCTATACTTTTTCTTGCAAAAAATCGTAGATATTTTGGAACTTAATGTTAATTTTTGTTCGTCCTCCTGATACGATCAGTGATAGGGTGGTCTGTTTGGACTGTTTGAATTCTACTTTTAAGATAGTTTCATGTTTCTTGTCAGCTTGCCTGTTTTTTTGTACATGTGATTTTTACTTTTCATTTTGTTTATCCTATACGTGAAACTTTACACATTGTGTTTTCAATCACACACCAAAATGTCAACTCTCCCAACTACTTAGAGCCACACAGGCGCACTCAAGTAACGCATTATTTACTTCCTGTAACATCAGACCAATTCAAACTCATTCATTCCTAGTTTTTTTTTTTTTTTTTTTTTTTTTTGGCAGGTGAGAAAATCTTCAAGATACATAGGTGGACTTGGATCTCGTAAGATACGGACCCCTGGAAGGGTCCGCGTCTTCCGGTTATGTGGAATTCAAACCCACTAAAAAAAAAACCCTCCATTTCTGTCACGTTGGAACTCGGCCCGGAACCGTTTAACACATTATTTTGGGCTGAGTCCTAGGGCGTTTAATCAGTTCTGGGAGAGGGAGCAGGCCAGATGTTCCCTCCTCTCTCTTTCTCGTTTTATGAGTGTCTTCCTTGTCAGGATGCTTTCTGTGTACTCAGCCACAGCAGTCCAGCTCCTTTCATCTTCCAGCATCCTGCTGACAACATCCTCTGGTGTTGAACTCTGGGGAGCTAACTTCAGGTCTGCCATCAGCTGGTTTCTTTCAGGAGCCCATTTGGTGCATTTGAAGAAGGTGTGGAGCACATCATCGTCATCTTTGTTCTGGTAGTGTAGACATGTTGGGGCTAATACCTTCCCAATCTTATTCAAATATTTTTAGTAATAATAATTAGTAGAAACAGTGTCGTTTCATTTGATTCCAGAACACGACCAGTGACATTTCAGATCTATCCAACGAAGAGTAACCACCATATAGAGTAATTATAAGACACGTTACATACTGGGTGGCAGTGATAGGTCTGTTGCAGAATTCATCAGCATGCAAATGAATGGAGCCCCGTACCGGAGTACTTACGATTTCAATGTGGAAGGCTGAGATGCCTGAACCATAACCTTTAGGATATACTCGTAAATCAACCGAAGTACTTCCCATTATTAAGTTTTAGTTCTCCCTTGTTTTGATTTGCATAGAACACGTGTTCCTACACCGCCAGGCTAATCGCACGGCTCGTAGTAGCGAAACTAGGTCCATTTATCCCACCTGTTCCTCCCGTATTTTAAACGGCCTGGATTTCTTTTTTCCTTCGCCGATTAAATTGAACCGCGTTGGTGACCGCCCGTAACGACGTTTGAACTCGAAGTTTCCAGTCGGAAATGGGAAGTTGGCAACGATTTCTCATCCTGACACTCGGAGCAGGTGTGTCGACGCGTAGGTAATTAGCAAAATGATGATGATGTGAATTATAAATATTATTCGAAGGTTATTTTGTAAGTAAATTAGAAAGTTGAGAGTACTTTTTATATCGCGGCTCTTCTAATTTAGATATCTCATAATCAAGAGGCGTGAGTAGATAGATAGATTCATGAGGCGCTTAAAAATAACTGTGTGACAACTATTCAGCTCTCAGCTCAGAGATTTGAGCTTTCTGCTGGGTTCAAAGAGCTTGTGAGGAAACTGATCCAACTTTTATTCCAGAAAACTTACTTTGGGGCTTTCCTTACCGTCGCCACGAATCATGTAACTCCCTCACTGTGGGTAGAATAGAATGACTGTAGCAGTCGCCATTTCTGGACCAGTTTTCCCTGGACGATGATGTAAGAAAAGGCCCTCCTCCAACGCCAAATCGTCTATTAGAACAATACGAGCTTATAGTACTAGAATTTTCTCCAGAGATGTACTCTGACAAGTGTGCTCTCGTATAAAGAATGGCAAACTTCATGCAATGATGCCCTCAACTTCATGAAGATGACGTTATTGATTTCATGAGAACAATGCAAGCTTAAGGTATTTTCTTCCAACTGCTACCTCACATTTCTACCCTTCAACCCAGAATGACCTACTTGAAGCTTTTAAGAGTAGTTGGGAATTGGTCCCGAGATGATTGCTTATAGACCCCAAGATAATAGGATCACCAGTAACCATTCGAACAACACAAGTCTACAGTATTTTTCCCCTGACTGGATACATCTGACAGGTGTGCCCCCCAATACCGAATGGCCTACTTCAAGCTTTTCTCTCTCCCCGGAATAATCTCCCCGACCTCTTCAAAATCTTCCCTTTCGCTCAACACGCAGCTAATGATTCCAAGCGTCATCCTCGCTCCCCCAGCGGTCTCCCCCAACCGTTTCCAAGGCAACGCACCTCATTAAACACCTGGCGTACGGTCCTGGAAGTGCACCTTCCAGAGAGGTTCCTATTCAGAAGACAACTCACGGGGGTTTCAACGCCCGGCGATCATCCGGCTGTGAATAAAATATCTCAAGAAGGCCAAGAAAGAAAGACGAGGGAGAGGAAAAAAATCTCACATTGAAGAACCCCTTTGTTCTTCATCCTTCTATTGTTTCTTAGAAGGAAACAACATAACATTTTTTCTTAGCTTTCCAATAAGGACGCTACCTACACTGAAAAACCGTGATTTCGTTTCAAAACGCCGTAAGATTGTCATTTTCGTTTCCAAATTTTCTTGAATTGTCATAATATTGTACAGCACTTTGATCGGTTAGTTAGTGCCTAAGTGTATAATAAAATCCTTGTATCGAGCAAAACTATACAAAGATATCGTCCGATTTCAATGCAATTTTCAGGGATGTGCGGTAGATTTTGTGTAGATGATCTGTTTGAAAATTATCGCCCAGCGATCGATAGTAGCCTCTGCGCATGCACACACAAAACCTTGTAACAGCCTTACCTTCCACATTTTCCATCCGAATTCGGCATTTTTAGAGACTGTACTTGGAGATTGTTTTGAGATTACCTGCTATGCATCGGAGAATCTACACAATCGGGTTAAGGGGAGTCATCCCGAAAAACAGCGTTTTTTTCAAACACCTCCATATTGCTTAAATCTTAGTAGAAAGTTGATAATGGCCAATAAGTCGACAGTTTAGATCTTGATGAATAAAATTATGTTTAAATAACCCAAAAATGATCATTTAGGTACTTCGCTATGAGTAACTAAAGTTGGGAATTTATTTTTATTTTGTTCATCTTACTAAGTTCTATCAACAGATGAAGGCTTTTTTATTTTCAATAGTTTCATCTTTTTTTATCGACAAATAAAAACCCCGATTTTTGGTAGGTAACATTTTTTTAACCACAAACTCTCCAAATCACAATTATCCAAAAATCCCCTCGTCTATTGACGTATTAGCAACGTACAAACAACAATTAAAAAAACAGAATCAAAATCGGCTGAATGGATACCGCAGAAAGTGCACATAAGCATCAAAAAATGTGATTTCAAAAAAACGGCGTAAAAAAAAAAAAAAAAAAAAAAAATCGAGCTTGGTGGGTCACTACTCTCCGCGTTCTAACCTGGCTGTATGAGAGCAACGAGAAGAGGAATAAGGTAAGGGTTTCTCAATGTTACCGTTTGTTGCTGGGTTTTTGACAGTTTCCAAGTTACCTACTAAAGTTTATAAGTTTCGGTACACTAACCAAGCAGACAGAAGGCCCGGTATCTCTTGTGTACAGCAGGAGCGCAGCCATGAGTTGGCCAACTTTGACCTCAATTATTTTAGGGTTCCGTATTCGGAACAATAAATTATTGTATATCAAATTACTTAAAATTGAACCAAGAATTATAATAAAATATTTAAAAAAATTTTTTAAAACATTTTTTTTCGGGTTGACTTTTTTAAGAAAAAGCTATGTGGCACACCCACTTCGTCGACGTTTATTTTCGTCATACAGAGGATTACCCACTATTTTCGTTTTTAGAGCTCGCTTTTCGAAGAGAACTGTCGCGAATTTCTCCCGACTCGAATTTACGACCGCAAACTGCTTTAGGTTCACTGAACCGCACTAACAGTTATTTTTAGGAACGTTTTGTAACACAATACCGGAATTTTATAGGTGCAACTTGGAGTAAAGCCAAGTTGATTGAAAATATAAGTACAATATACTTTCAGCCTTTCGGACATGACTTAGTCAGTGTATGCTAGATCGTCAACATTCATAAGCAGATTATTCAATTTACTAAACGGTTTAAAAATTCTATCAGGCCGAAGCAAAAACATTTTGCGTTGGTGAGATTCTACAGGAAGTTGAGCGCAAGATGAAATCGGGCTCCTAACTGATAATCTCCGGAATGTAATATGATTTCCTGGTGAAGGAACAGGGAAACTGAGAAAAACCTCAGAGAGGAATTTAGCGGAGAAATATTGAGGATCACGGTGTGTTCCTCTAAGCCCGTTTTTTGGAAGAGAGGAGGTTTTTCATTATATTTGTTGTTGTTTTTCACTTTTGGTTTTCGCAATAAAGGGAATGGGGAGCTTTGAATTGAAGGATTCAACAAATTTTGGGTCCTTTGAAATGTAGATTGTAGCTCGTGTAGGAGGTTATGAGAATTTTTCGAGTTTCGAGAGAAAACTTCAACATTTTAAGCATGGCTTTTTTGAAATTTGCTCACTGAAATCCGTTTAGAAATAATTGAGACGTTTCCTGGAGTTTTTCCTTTTCATTCAAACCCTTCTTCCTTCCTAAATGATCATTTAATTATTTAGTTAATTTGGCCCGGGAGATCATCGTACATGCCACAACATCATCATTCAACGGTTTCGGGCCTGTCTGATTCACCCTCACACCACCTGTTTCGTTTAATGGTTACAGACTGGAAGACACCAAAATTTTGAAAAAATTATAAATTTCATAAATTTATCGTTTTTTTTAAATTTTGATATTGAGGATTTATTCTTTTGACCTGCTAAACCTGTATTTATTAACCCATAACTACACGTGCCCTCCGCTGGAAGTCCCGCCCTGGTGTTTTTTGACCTTAGTATAATTCTGGAAGCCTCCAAAGCAATTCTCGTGCAACCCAGAAAAAATCACTGGCTCTCAGATCCCGAAGGACTACGGGAAAATAAATAATTGACATTAAATTGAAGTATAAGAGGTACCGAAAAATAGAGTTTAGTCTAGTGCACTGTGAGTATAACGACATTTTTTTTTAAATGCACATGAATTTGCCCAGATACTTGATCCATGGAAGTCTGAAACACTATCACAAAATATCAGCATCATCAATTTTGTCATTTTTACGAAAATTCTCCTGACCTAGGCACCATAACGAACAACAGAAAATTCTCATTCATCCAAAATTCCCTCAAACCAGCACTTTTACGGAAATAAGGAACAGCCCTTTTTTTATCTTTACCCGAAAATGATGGAATTGGAGTTTTCATAAATATGTCCACAAAATTTATGTGTAATATTGTCCGATCTAGCATTATAACTGGATTTAGACAATTAATTTATTCAACAGAACTCTTAGGGATAATACTACATTCAACGAAAACGAACTACACCCCAAAATAATCGAACGAAAAAATGTTGTTGAGCATTTGGTTCAACACCAAAATGCACAAAGACAACAATATGACAGGCGTACTAGAAATTTAAAAGAAGTAAAACCAGGTGATCAAGTCGTATTTCGCAATAAAAACAAATGGGTTCCAAGAAAAGCTATTGAAACCACCGATACTCCACGATCCATATGGGTTAAAGATGAATTGGACAGAAAATATCGTAGGAATCGTAGGGATATAATAGTTAGGAACAGAAGGGAAGATGGAAATGAAAGTCAGCAATACAGGGAGGAGAAGGAAACAAGGGATGAAAAAAGAGAGAAGTATAATTTGAGGAACAGACTAAACATCAAGAAACCTATAAGATACGGTATAATAGCAGAGGAAAACTAGGAGATATAAGAAAAGAAACTGTAACTCCAAAAGGAAATCATTTATTTAAAAAAAAAAATAATATAACTGAGAAGTTGACTAATTTACATGTGAATCTTGAAATATTGTACTCACTTAGTTGTAAGAATAAAATTGTTCGTAGCATTTCATCGTCACTTCACGGAATTTATTTACTCGTCAATAAGCACAATTATTATTTTATCACGTCACTTGCCCGTCATCACAATGAATATTAATTTTTCACCCGATCTAGCATTATAACTGGATTTAGACAATTAATTTATTACTTGTTAAAGTAAGTAATCTTTATTTTGTTATTATGAGACCAATAATTGACGATGATGGTAAATCGACTACTGAAACGAGGCGCCGCCATGTCAGGACTTGATAAGCCTATGCCTTTGTGATTGCTGATGATTATGCCTGTTCGATTCTAGGAAATTATCACAGGTTCACTCACCTTTTACCTAACAGAGGAAGGATGTTGTGATGAAGCGTCACGCTCTTTTATAGTGACGTCACGCGCATCGCCTAGGTAGGCTGCGACCTTCAATAAGTCAGTTCTACAAGTGCATTCGACTTGATCATCTACAAACCTCTTTATCTCTCCAGTTTATAATTAAAATAAGTATATCTGAGTAAGCATTTGCCTCGGAAAGTTCTTGAAAAACCTGCAAAAATTCATGGGGTTGACATAGATTTGACCTAAAATTTTGGCAAAAACCTCAGCAGGGAAAAAATAGCAAAAAAACGCGTAACATGGACGGTTTTAATAAATCTTAAAACAGTAGTAAAATACTTAAGTTTCTACACGTGGGCGCTACGGAGTGCTCAAAGAGGAGACCTCCCGACTTTGAAGGTTGATAACTTACTAATGAGGTCCGTAAAAAATATTTGGCATGATTTTTGAGTAAAGGTAATTCTAGAAGGAGAACACCCGGAACCCCATCTCCCTGAGGAGGGAGAGCTGTGAGTTATTCCAAAACTTGAATAAAATTGAATAAACACGCCCTGCGTGTAGAAAAGCGTCAATTTTATACTTGTACTTATATTTATAAGTACAAATATAAATACTCCTTCTATTTAAACTAGAAGGAGAATACCCGTAACCCCATCTCCCTGAGGAGGAAAAACTGTGAGTTATTCCAAAAATTGAATAAAATTTAATAAACACGCCCTTCGTGTAGAAAAGGGTTAATTTTAAACTTGTACTTATTTATTTAAGTTACTACTAAAAATCACTAATTTTGATAGTAACGAAGTAAAACATATTGTTTAGTAATGCATGCATTCCAGGGGACGTCCCATTGGATATGCATTAGATCAGTTTAACCAGTTGTTAAGTGATAAAACTGTTTCACTCGATGTAATTTATTTATTACTTTAGGCAAGAAATAGTGACCCCCCCCCCCACCATTATGCACCTTAACATTTCTAGCGGCATGGGAGCCTCGAATTTGAAGAGCATTTTAAAATCCATGATCTACGATACCCAACATGCGATTCGAGCACCAAAGCGGAAATACCTCGTAACATTGAACTTTCATCTGTTAGTTTTGGTAGGCAGTCCGTCGAAGTTCACATCCGTATTCGAGGTGAAACACACACAAAAAAAAAAAAAAAAAAAAAAAAAAAAAAAAAAAAAACGAAATAAGCGGTTTATGGCATCATGGCACCATGGTGGCACCACTATTAGTTCCATGGTGGTACAGAGAATAATTCATGAAAATCCGGAGGTAAATGAGAATTTTTCCTCAATTTCAAAGCTTGGGTACAATTAGTAAGCAGTAAAGGAACCGAAATATTGAAAAATCGGATATTTTTTTGATATTATCCCCCCACTCACCCCCTCCCCTTGCGAATTTTGGTACTCTGGTAAAATCATGTACAACTCGGAAGTTATTTGAGTCAAACAAAAGAAGAAACACGCAAATCGGTTGGAAATTGAGGCCTGGGCAGAGTTTACAAGATTATGCACGCAAACGCACGTTTTTTAAGCATTAACCCCCTTTTTCCCCCTCTTAAAAAGCAAAATCCAAAATTCCGGCGACGTAGTGCACAACTAAATAGTATTCCGCGTCAAATGAAAAAAGAACCACGAGAATCGTTTGAGAACTAAGGCCTGGGCAGAGTACACAAGATTATGCCCAAAAACGCTAGTTTTTCGAGCATTAACCCCCTTTCCTCCCCTTAAAAGGCAAAATTCGAAATTCCGGCGACGTAGTGCACAACTAGATAGTTTTCGCGACGAACAAAGAAAGAACCAGGAAAATCGGTTGAGAACTAAGGCCTGTGCAGAGTACACAAGATTTTGTTACACACACACATACACACATACACACACACCTACACACACACAGACATACACCTATGGTTTTTTTCGCGGATTTGGATTCAGAATAGTCTAAAACGGGTTACTGTGTGGCTATTTTTTTTTTTCTG
Source organism: Apolygus lucorum (assembly GCA_009739505.2). NCBI lineage: Eukaryota > Metazoa > Arthropoda > Insecta > Hemiptera > Miridae > Apolygus > Apolygus lucorum. The sequence goes on from CM019172.2 coordinate 26,278,463, forward strand.
TTGAGTGTTGTCCAACTTTACCCCAGATCGATCGCATAAGGACGCCCAAGTCTTACTGTGGGACGTCCTAAAAAAACCTACATAGGATATTAGAAAAAGTCTCATATAAATCAAGTCTTATATAAAACAAATAAATGCAATTAAATTAAATTATTTATGAATTTTGGTAGTAAATGGGCATTTTTTAACGATTGTTGATAATATGTTGCCTATTCAACTTCAGTTCAATTCATACTGGGCTCGAAGGACATACAACTACAGACCTGAAGGACAGACCTGCAACAACTCAACTTTGGACGTCTGCCCACTCATCTCTCAAACAAGCGATTGGTCCCCTCTCCTGGGATATTGTCCTAGTGATGCTTCGCTGATAGGAATGTTGATATTTCTACATCACTTCGTTGATTAGTTTAGCGAAAGTTGGACGGTCGCTCTGGCGAAGGCGAGACCTTTCCTGCTGTCAACCTGTCACATAAATACCTCTGCGACTCTGCGAAGTTATTTCAACCGTTTACAATTACACGAGCGAGAAACTTGATTTGCTCTTCAAGATAAAATGCGCGACAAGTTGCAGAAGTGTGTATCTGGAATGCCAACTGCCCAGTTTAGTTTCAGTTGATGACGAACATATTCAACAGATCTTCGGCACAACAGTAACCCTCCCAAATATCCGATGAATGTTAAATAAATGTTTTAAAAATCTGTTACATACCGAAATTTGGCTCAAAGGTAAAAAAGGTCCAAGTAAGCCAAGATCCACTACATTAGGGCAATGTTGAGAACTTAACAAGTTCATTTTAACAAGTATAACATTCATTGACAAAAATATGAATAAAAGACTAGCAAGTGGGTGTGGCACACAGCTTCCACGTTTCCATAACCTGATTGTAGTGATGATCCGATGCTTGAAGCTTCAATCTCCAAGTACCTTCCACTACCCTCCTTATTAGACTTTAGGGCTGATTATGCAGGTGGTAGAACTCCCCAAACTATTCCTTTTTGAAAGTATTGGGTTCACCCAAAACATCCGTTTGCGCATGAATCGGCTCGATATCGCTTCCAGGTTTCAAGGATGGATTTTCGGATGTATTTTAAGTGTTTTTTTTAAGTACTTTTATTATTAATAAATTGTCTGAAAAAAAATTGTTTTGCGATACTATCGCGACCACCTCAATAAATATGCTCCTCGCCGATATTAAATTCAGCCGCTGATCAAAGGTTGGTGGATCTTGACTCCGCGTAACTTTTCAAATCCATTGTCTTTCCCAATGAAATATCCGAGAAAGCCGCAGAGAAGATGATAGACAAAGGTTCGTAAGAACTAAGAAAGCCTCCGAGAAAAGTTGAAGGGTGGGGAATGTCTTCCAAAGAATCGAGGGTGGATCTTGAAAACCTAACGTAAATCGTGACCGGAGACACGATAAATAACTCCGCCTCCATGATGGGATAAGGAAGTGTTTTTCTTCTAGCGAAGAATTATTGTCGAAACTAACTTTCTTCGTAACCTTCCCCTTTTGTAAAGAAGCCTTTATTCAGTAGAACACATACAAAACAGAATAATTTTGAAGGAAGAAGAAGATGTGTAAAGTGGAAAAAGAATGAGACAAAAGAACTTTTTGGAAAATGGGGGAATGGCTCGTCGAAGATACAATATTTACGTGATCACAACGCAAAGAACTAACCACTAGGTACCTATACGATCACAGCCAAATGCACGGCAAGAAAGTGAAATTTGTTGGGAATCATCCCGACCTCAAGTTACAAGGATTTACGGACTCACGGACATGGAACCAAATCACAATTTTTCAAGAAAAAGGGAAAGCGGAAATTTTAATTTTAGATAAAATATATTATATATTTATGATTTTATTTATGAATTAAATTTATTATATTTTGTTATAAATGTTTATATAATAAAAAATTATTTATAATAAAATTATACATTTATACACATAAAACCCCAACCGTATGTACGTATGTCGTCCAAACGTGGGGGACCCGGGTTCGATTCCAAGCCGTGACATAATTTTTAACACAGAATGTGTTTTTGCGATGACCTACCGAAAAAAAATCGTCACGAAAAAGCGACAGAAAAAACCGTTACGCGCCTTTTATAATGATTTTCACGTACAACCAAGCCGTTGGTAAGGAAATTGAACTCCCGCAGTGTTCATTGCACAGAAATTGTTCACCATTCGTTGGAAAGCTCTCAATTTATATAGTATTTTTCTTGTTGTTACAAATTTATTTATATAACATTTATAGGGTTTTAGACCAAATTAAATGTCTAACAATTATTTATTTTATTATTACCAAAGACTTCACATTTATTATTGTTGTTTTTTATTTAACGGATGACTAGCATCGCAAAAACACATTCTGTGTTCCTATGATTTCATACAGAGTATGGAAAAAGAAATAAACCGGGGGGTGCAGGGGGGCGGAGCCCCCCGCCGAGGCGCAAAGCGCCGAGTTTTTCTTTAAATAAGTTACGTGTTTATCTACGATTTGTTTTGCCTGATTTATTATTATTATTATTATTATTATATTAATAATATTTCTAGAAAGTGAAAACAATGCTTCTACTACTCTGAGAGACTCGGAAGCAACAATAATATAAATAAATAGGTAAACGTTTGCATCTTTTCTGGGAGAAATTTTGGAGAATGAATCAAATAAAATACCTAATAAGTATCGAATTCTAAATATTTTGAAACTGAAAAAAATGTTCTAATTTGAGCTCAAGATGATTGCAGGTGGGGGGGGGGGAGTAAATTAGGAGTTACGGCCTATCACGCTCTCTTGCGTGATCTAAACTGAATTAAAATAGGGAAATTAGTTTGTAAACCTATTTTAACAAGACCAAATGGGAGGGATGCCCTTGGAAAGCTTTAAAATCTGAGGAGTAGTGAGAGTTTAGCGTGTGGAAAATTTGTACGTGGTTGTCGTAGTTGTGAAATATCAGCGCTTCGTTCAGGTTCAAGACAATTCCTCATCACAGAACCAAAGTAAAAGTACGACCTAAATGTCACTATTATTAAAATTTAGGGAGATTTACATTAAAATCGTGCCTTTTGAAGGACGTCCCACAGACTCCCTGGGATTGATCCTCATCCTTGATGATGCTGATAGACTATTTGACCTTAAATGTTTTCAATGTAGTATTTTATTTTTATTTTTAAAGAATTGTAGACATAAGTTTCTTTATTTTTATATTAAGTTCACACTGTGAAAAATTTCAATTTAATTTCTAAATTTTTGTAATTAAGGGGCCTATTGATGTAGGAGAAAGAGTCTCCTAACAGGATCTCGATTCTTTATTTCTTTTGTTAATAAATAAATTTAAAAAATCAACTAAACTTACCCAAATAGTGAAGATTACCTATGTGACTGAACATAATCGTGGAGTTTCTCCAATTACCTGGAACAAAAAATAAAATTTAGTGTAGAATACATGGAAATAATTTGGTGAGAGAAAGAATCAATTTGATTGAAGAAAAAAATACTTTTCAAGAATCTACATTTTTTCATTATTCAGCTTCCCTCCAAATAAGAATAGGGTCTTGAGAAACCTTCCTAGGGAAATTATCCCTTAAATATTTGTTTTGTGGTAAATATCAGCAAAACAGATATTTAGTCAGTTTTCAATATTATGAACGAAATAAATTTAACCAAATTGAGTGGTTTAAACGTAGGTAGGTAAATTGTAGGCTCTGATGAATACTCCAATATGACCAACAACCAGACCGACGTGACCAGTGCCGATAGTTGTTCAGAAAATTCATGGACACAAAAATGCGAAGGATTATTTTGATTTTGGAGATCCCCAATGATTTTGACCAGCTGCCCCTTCTACGCTAAAGGGGGCAGAAACAGTTGCGATTTACAGAAAATGCGAAGCATCAATGAAACGTCGTGAACGGTATTTCTTGTAGGGCTAGATGAAAACGATTGTACTCGTTTGGTGGAACCCTTATCCGCCACAGACTGCACGACTCTTTTCCATCAATCCTTCGACCCTCCGTATTTCCCAGCGTAGAGCCAAAGGGTAGGTTGTAATTGAAAAAGCGAACGAGCCAAAGAATTCCATCAAGGAGATATTGGTCTCGGACTCGGATAGGACTGGAGTCGGGTGTAAAATAAAACATAAGCACTGTTGGAATGGTTTGTCGAGAAATCACTTTAAAGTTCTTGATTTATCTTATATAATATCTTATATATCTTATAAATCTTATATATTATATAAATTAGAATCTCTCTTAGAATCTTATATATTATATAAGTTCTTTACATTCAGTATTTACTTCAAGTAGTTTTCTGAGCTTCATTAAGTAGTTCCTAATAGGTAAAGTTGTTGATTTAGCACTGGTTAAAAGTGGTTCAGAGATGTTTATTCTAGTTCCTTCCCTCAAGTTCATTTGACTTGATACTCACAATGAGTGAAGAAACTGGTCCATAATAGTAACTATCGAGATTGGTTCAGGTTATCCATCAACAGGGCAACTAATGTCAAGATCTGTTAGAGAAACGTGCCCATAACCTATTCTGGAACCATTAATTTGGACCACCTTCCCCTTGAAATAGAGTTGGAAATATTCTGATGGAATAACCAGCTCGTATTTCTACCCAATGATTCAAAATATAATTTTATTTTATTAATTAAAAATAATTATAATATAGACATGAATTGGGTATGGTTCAATAACAAAACGGAGTGTGGTTTATATCGATTAACTCTTTAATCGTATATGAGGTCCGAAATGAAATGAGAATGGATTTTGGGTATCAAGGGAAACCGCAAAATATTAAAATGTGTGGAGAGATCACTTACCAGGAGCAAGGCAGGAAAGTGACTGAATGCCGAGCTCGTCCCCAGTCTAGGAGAGTAGCGACGCCTCCTCAGGCCTATTCCGCGTAGCAGTTCGCGGAACTGCTACACCCTTAACCGCATTAGGTGAGGCAATGAATAGCATTTGCCTGAAGCTGGTCACTCCAAGAATTTTGGTTTAAAACAGTGAAGATGGTGGCCCGATATATTGCTTGGTATTCATCTCATCGAAACAGCAGTATTCACAGTTTAATATGATTTTAAAAATCATCAACATAATAGTTCGGAATGAGTTGTTCCAATAGAGAAGGGTTTCAAAGTATTGATAACACTTCTTTCGGTTCACATCATAACAAACTCCAAGTAAGAAACAAAACATTCTTCAACCTTAGAACTTTTCCAAAAATGTTCCCTCAACAATTGTAGGACTTTTTAGAATATTGACAGCAAGAATTAGCTGCTTATTTGGATGATGGTCGACAGCCGATTTGGAATTATTCTATGACACCTCAAGATAGAATTATGGTCAGCTGAAACTCCTGTTTAGAATTATGATCAGCATCTATTGAGAATCAATTTTAGCTGGTCAGCAGCCCTTAAGCATTGTGGTCATATGAATTTTGGAACTATGGCCAGTTGGTCAGCGGTTTTTAGGACGTCCCACAGTAAGACTTGGGCGTCCTTATGCGATCGATCTGGGGTGAAGTTGGACAACACTCAACAGAAAAACAAATAACCACACAGTAATCCGTTTTAGACCATTTTGAATCCAAATCCGTGAAAAAAACCATAGGTGTATGTCTGTGTGTGTGTGTGTATTTTCGGAAAACCAATACGGCTTCAGAAAAAATAGATCGACAGAGATGGCCGTTGAAAGACATGTTCAGTACATAGTGAAATCTCTGGAGAGTAGGAGGAAAACTGCATCGGTTTACCTGGACATGTCCAAAGCATTTGACAGGGGAAAATCGAAAAAACCTTGTAGGCATGCTACACGAAGCGGGTTTGGATGAGCAGGCGTGCAGATGGTTCCGGAGCTTCTTGCAGGATAGGTCGCAATCTGTATGGTACGCTAAAGCAAAAAGTAAGGAGGAGTACACTACAGTAGGAGTGCCACAGGGAAGTACCTTATCTCCCCTGCTTTTTCTTATACAGGGTGTCACCCTAACTCGAGGACCAAACTTCAAGGATCGATTCTACAACTAATTTGCAAACTTTTTTGTCTCTTGACATTTTTTTTTTTTAAACGCTTTAAAATTATACTTTTTTCACTTTTAAGATTTTGTTCGTGTTTTCGACCTTGAGCCATTAAAACGGCCATAACTCCCTCAATTTACTGGATAAACTCAAATATGAGTATACCGTTGGAAAGAACGTTAAATTTCCTATCAGTTCATTAGGACACAAAAGCTTTTTAAGCCTTTCGTATAAGTGAATAAATTGGTCAAAGTCAGAAATTTAAAACTTTCTCGAAAATCACCATTTTTCAGGCTGACTCATCTTATGTAATAAACAGCCGTATCGGCGGGCACTCAACGGAAAAAACTTGCCCAGAATTTCAGCTTTCCAACGGTCTATCAATTTTTCTTTTTAACATTCAAATTGGAAGAGTAAATGAAGTTTGAATGCCCGAAAACGTGTGTTTTACAAGCAAATCCAGTGTTTTAGGCGGTTTCTGGTCCCCCTCGACCCCAAGATGGCTTGACGATTTTGGTATCATTTCCTATGTAATTTTCTATGCTGAATCAAATAGTGATACTTCCGAATGGTTCCGACTGCTAGAAAGTGGATTTTTCGAAGAAAACCTTCGTTTTTCGTACATAAAATACGCATTATTCTTAAATGTGGTAGTGAGCATGAAGTAACACCTTTGAACTCAATAAAAACACCGAATTTCTAGTTGATTGAAGTTTTTGTTGAGTTCAAAGGTACTTCAAAGGTACTTCATGCTCACTACCACATTTAAGAATAATGCGTATTTTATGTACAAAAAACGAAGGTTTTCTTCGAAAAATCTACTTTCTATCAGTCGGAACCATTCAGGAGTATCACTATTTGATTCAGCGTAGAAAATTACATAGGAAATGATACAAAAATCGTCAAGCCATCTTGAGGTCGAGGGGGACCAGAAACCGCTCAAAACACTGGATTTGCTTGTAAAACACACGTTTTCGGGCATTCAAACTTCATTTACTCTTCTAATTTGAATGTTAAAAAGAAAAATTGATAGACCGTTGGAAAGCTGAGATTCTGGGCAAGTTTTTTCCGTTGAGTGCCCGCCGATACGGCTGTTTATTACATAAGATGAGTCAGCCTGAAAAATGGTGATTTTCGAGAAAGTTTTAAATTTCTGAATTTGACCAATTTATTCACTTATACGAAAGGATTAAAAAGCTTTTGTGTTCTGATGAACTGATAGGAAATTTAACGTTCTTTCCAACGGTATACTCATATTTGAGTTTATTCAGTAAATTGAGGGAGTTATGGCCGTTTTAATGGCTCAAGGTCGAAAACACGAACAAAATCTTAAAAGTGAAAAAAGTATAATTTTAAAGCGTTTAAAAAAAAAATGTCAAGAGACAAAAAAGTTTGCAAATTAGTTGTAGAATCGATCCTTGAAGTTTGGTCCTCGAGTTAGGGTGACACCCTGTATACATAAACTCCATCAACAACCTACAATTATACGGAAAGTTGTTTACTTTTGCAGATGATACCGCCCTCGTCTATTCTGTGGCTCAAAACTGCGACGTGTTTGCGATTATAGAGCACGATTTGCAAAGGCTAATCATCCAATTAACCAGCATGAACCTGATGATAAATGCATCTAAAACAAAGTTAATCCTGTTCAGGTATACCGAACATGGAATACAAGAAGGGGTACTACAGACCATAAAGATACACGAAAACTCTTGTCAAATAAATAACACCTGTAATTGTGAAAGAATTGAGGAATCAAGCTCAGTGAAATACTTGGGACTAACAATAGACAGAAATTTGCTGTGGAACCAACATGTAGTGGGACTGAAGAAACAGTTGAACCGTGCAAATTTTTGTATGAGATTTCTTAAGGATTACTGCTCCCTAGGGGATCTTAAAAGAGTATTTGAGGCTCACTTCCAGGCAAGAGTGAGATACGGTGTGGTTTTGTTTGGGGGAACCTACCATGAAGTCCTGGACCCAATAAATCAGTCCTACAATTTCGCAGCAAAGTTACTGAGAGCAGAAGGAAGAAATCTGAAGGCAGAGAAATTACTTCCCTTCAGAGAACTCTATTACCAATCGGCGGTAAGATATGGTACGAAGAACTTGAAGTGGGAGGAAACTAAACTCACTGATCCGAAGACGAGGAGGCAACGGTTCCCGACCATCGAACAACCACGATTCACCTATGATCACAGTGTGAGACAAGCTAGCTATATGGTACCGGCAATTTGCAATCTAATTATACCTAAAATATATAAGGAAAATGAAAGCATAGCAAGATTCAACACAAAGGCAAAAAAATACCTGCTTGAAAACGAAGTGCCCTGCACCAACATACTAGCAGGAAGAACCAATCGGTATGAATGTCTAGAATGAAGTTCAAATTGTATAACCAGTATATCCTAAGAAATTATTTAGTTAAGAACCTAATTAATTAATGAGAAAAGTTAAATGCAACAACTCGACAGTTTGTCGCTATCTTACTGTACATTTTATCATTTTTGTACGAGGACTATTTTATTTTATTGTATTTTGCTACTTAAATAAGGATACTTGGTTCATACCACATCAAAGCCCCGCGCGACTCCTGGTCTTGGGGCTTAACCACAATGTAATTCAATTTGATGAATAAAGAAACTTGTAAATTGTAAATTGTAAATTGTGTGTATGTGTGTGTGTGTGTGTGTGTGTGTGTGTGTGTGACAAAATCTTGTGTCGTCTGCACAGGCAGGAAAATCGGTTGAGTACTAAGGTACTCAACCGATTTTCCTGGTTCTTTTTTTGTTCGACGCGGAAAACTATCTAGTTGTGCACTACGTCGCCGGAATTTCGAATTTTGCCTTTTAAGGGGGGGAAGGGGGGGTTAATGCTCAAAAAACGTGCGTTTTTGGGCATAATCTTGTGTCGTCTGCCCAGGCCTTAGTTCTCAACCGATTTTTGTGGTTCTTTTTTTCATCGACGCGAAAAACTATCTAGTTGTGCACTACGGCGCCGGAATTTTGAATTTTGCCTTTTAAGGGGGGGAAAGGGGGGGTTAATGCTTAAAAAACGTGCGCTTGCGGGCGTAATCTTGTAAACTCTGTCCAGGCCTCAATTTCCAACCGATTTGTGTGTTTCTTTTTTTGTTTGACTGAAATAACTTCCGAGTTGTACATAGTTTCACCCGAGTACCACAATTCGCAAGGGGAGGGGGCAAGTGGGGGGATAATATTCACAAAATATCCGATTTTTCAATATTTCGGTTCCTTTACTGCTTACTAATTGTACCCAACCTTTGAAATTGAGGAATAATTCTCATGATACCTCCGGATTTTCATGAATTATTCTCTGTACCACCATAGAACTAATAGTGGTGCCACAATGGTGCCAGGAGACCATAAACCGCATATTTCGTGTTTTTTTTTTTTTTTTTTTTGTGTTTCACTTTGAATAGGCCTTTTGTGTAGGCGGCCTCGATGGACCGCCTACTAAAACTAATAGATGAAAGTTCAATGTTACGACGTATTTCCGCTTTGGTGCCAGACTGGCACCATTGGCGGTGGTGGGGAGGGGGGGTGAACTCGAATTCGCATGTTGGGTGTCGTAGATCATGGATTTTAAAATGCTCTTCAGATTCGAGGCTCCCACGCCGCTAGAAATGTTTTGGTAGATAATGGTAAGGGGGGGGGGGGTCACAATTTCTTGCCTAAAGTAATAAACCAAATTACATCGAGTGAAACAGTTTTAACGCTTACCAACTGGTTAAACTGATCTAATGCTTATCCAATGGGACGTCCCCTGGAATGCATGCATTACTAAACAATATGTTTCAGAATTAAAGTGAGATGGTCACTTTAAGGTCAAAGACGAGCGCAGTAGGTCTTTTCTTCTTTCAGCAGTGGAATTCATCGATTAATTACGGGCACAAGTAGGCAACCGGCCCGATCCTCACCTCAGATCCTGTGTGACACACAATTGGAAGGCATTCTCTGTAACACGAAACACTTGAAGACAAAGCGTTTTTTTCTCTTATTGTGTTTCAATTGATTTATCGGAATGAGAGCTAACAGGATTACACAATCAGGGTTCCCGCAAGTCCTGCAATAGTGGTTGAGAGGAACGTGAACGTGCCTTAGAAACCTTAGTAGCTTCATAAACCCTCTTAAATCCCCCGTCAAGGGAGCTCAGACGGAATTGACTGAAATCCAAGACGGGGAGAACCCGTCTCTATAATCGGCTATGTTGATGGATTGCTTTCTCTAATTAAAATAGAAATCATACCATGAAGCTTCCTCGAGAACAATTAATCTGGCAGAGTCAGGTCACTGATACTCGTAACCCAATATTGTTCATAGGGATGATGAAGTAGGTAACTACTACACTATATTATCCCCTAACAACTGTGATTCCAAAAACTTTACGTGTGAGAGCAGTGCAACAGAACAAAGAATATTCATGAGCAACATTTCCCGATTAAACAGGATCTCCAAGATCATGTTTATGATTTTCTAAATAAACTAACGTCAGCACGATTGTTTATTCCCATTTTTGAGGAATTCCGAATGCAGAAGTCACTGAACCCTTTGAGTACTTACCTATTCTTATTTGTCGGAACAATAGGCACAGATACATACCCCTACCGATCTACCTTTCTCTCCCTCAATCCTTTCTATGCTTTCTAACGGGTTTTCAAGCCTTCCCGACTCCACCTCCCTCTGAACTGCCAAACCTCCTTGGGACTAGGAGACATTCGTCTAACAAACACCGTCGAAGTTGTACCTATTGTTCATCAAGTAATTTAGTGCCAATATCACTTGTTAAAATATTTAATCAGTTTTTCTTAAAACTCAATAAATAGTGAAAATGAAGTTTCCGTATTGTTTATGACCCACTTTTCATACCGCTCTTATCAACGATGAGGAACTCGTAAAATCGAAGACATTACTATTATATTTTACTTCGATTTTTCACCGGCGCAGATGAACTGATTGCAACGCATTGAAATTCGAACGCGATGATCTTGGAGCCAGTTCCAAACTACCATCGAATTTGAAATGAGCATCAAGAAAAACGTCGGGGTTGTTATCTCAAAGGTTGATTTGTTGGAATAAGCAGCCATGAGCGAAATCAGCAGAACCAATTCTGATCTTCCCTTTGGAAGACATTGGATGAAGAATCACTATGCCTTGAATGGCAGTCGGACGAAAATTCGACCTGACATGGTTGTTTACTTATCTTCACTTATTAGTGGTAGGTGATGCGCTCCAAAGAACCCATAATTTTTACTTTTTATGGCATTATTCATGAATAATAGAAATTGATGAAGTTGTGCAGTCACAAGAGAACTTGGATTATAATTTTACAATTTATTTGAATCACCAACATAATTATCATTAGTAACAAGTATCATACCAAGTATAATATAAGTAGGACTATTAGTATTATTATGACTGTTATTATTATGACTGACTATTAGTATTATTAGTCAGTATTGATGAAGGGTTCACCAACAAGATATTAGTCAGTATTGTTACTAACATTATTATTTTACAACAGTGGTCTAATGTGAAAATACACACATACGTCCATTATTAACAAAGTGTTGAAGAATAAATCGCACAATTTTACGATGCAAGGAGAGGTTGAGAGAGGTAAGTACTGTAGCCGATAACCGGCCCGCGAGCCTTCCCATTATTATCAGAAAATCGTCATCAATGATGGTTGGTTAGTTCACAAGACAAAAATATTACATAGGGTGTCCGAGGAAGATACGGCCAAACTTCAGGAGTCGATTCTACAAGTAATTTACACCAAAAAGTGCCTCGTAGAAATTTTTTTGTAGATGCTTTGTTTTCGAGTTATTTTACTTTTTAAGATTTTTTTCATATGTTCGACCTTGTCTCACTAAAATGACTATAGCTCACTTATTTTTTCATGCGAATTCAAACCTGATTACACCGTTGAAAAGACCATTACATTTCCCATCAGATGTGCTACAACACATATTTTCAATCTTTCGTGTAGTTGGATTTTTCTAGTCCAAACTTAAAACTTTGAAATTTTCGAGTTTTTTCACGAAATTCTCAAGAGATTTTCACCCGTTTCCTGTAGAGGAAAATCAATGCGGTTTTCATCAAAAACATCCTCAAATATCTCAGCTTTCCAACGGTATAATCAAAAAATTTTTTACAATGGAATTTAGGGAAGTGATTTGTGTCTGAAGCGGAAAAAGTGAAGTTTTTCAACGGAATCGACGTTTTGACGGGATGATTCGAGGATCTCCTCCACCCTCCACCCAACACCAAATCCTCCCGTCAAAACGTCAATTTCGTTCAAAAAAATGCTCGTTTTTCCGCGTTCAAACACAAATTTCTGGGGAAGTTTTTGTTGAAAACCACATTGATTTTCCTCTACAGAAAATAGGTGAAATATCTTGAGAATTTCGTTAAAAAACTCAAAAATTGCAAAGTTTTAGGTTTGAACTAGAAAAAATCGAAAAAATGCGAGGTTAAAAATGTGCGTTGTAGCTCGTCTGATAGGAAATGTATTGCTCTTTTCATATTTTAATTTTTAGGAAAAATATAGGAGCTATTAATAATAGCTATAATAAGTATAGTAATAATAGCTATATATTAATAATAGCTATAATAATAGCTATAATATTAATAATGACTATAATATAGTCATTTTAGTGAGATAAGGTCGAACATATGAAATAATCTTAAAAAGTGAAATAACTCGAAAGTAAAGCATCTAAACAAAACATTTTCTACGAGGCACTTTTTGTGGAAATTACTTGTGGAATCGACCCCTGAAGTTTGGCCGTATCTTTTTCGGACACCCTGTATGAGGATAATTATACCTAGATAATTATACCTAGATTCCTAACCTAATTTGACCTAATATTATGATACTTCGGTGATAACGCTACAGTACTAAAAATGAGGTGGAGACAAAAGTGATCCCTAATCAGCTGTAACCTTGCTACGGATCGCTACATGGCGTCTAATGCACTATCCTTGTCAACGGAATAATGGACCCCGAGTAGAAAGCGTTCAATTTTATTCAATCAGTAATTCAAATGAGTTTTTTCCATCCAGACGAACTAATTAGGAATCCATTTATTATCCGACAGTAGGTTGAACATTCGTACATAACACAATTAACAAATAACATAAAACTAAATAAAAGTGATTGCTTTAGATCAATTGATTGCGCACTTTCTGTGTATATTCGAAAAAAATTGCGTAAGGTAACAATTTCGAGATTACTTTTGGTTGCATGAGTTTTCGGTGGATTTCGAAAATCATCCAAAGATTGAGAGTTATAGAGTAGTGTGAAGCCTTGCGTCTGATATAGAAGGGATGCATCAGTGCAAAAAGTTGATTTTAGTAGGGTGGGCAGCAAACTTTCTTTCGTAAAGAATCAGGATAATTTTATGTAATATTTAGAGCAGATTGATTATAATGCGTGACAATACCATGTGCATTATACACATCCAAGATTAATGGTTTTCTTAACAGTCAAGTAGATCCTGGTTAATTTGACTTTTGGTTTATTATTTTCAACAGTGAACCTTTGGAATCAACCTAGAAACAATGTTTTCAACCCCCCCCCCCCCCCCTCCATTTGGGGTCTAGTTGTGCCTCGAAGCTTTTGGTTTATGTAGGTCACTTTTAAGGGTTGAAAAATAAAAGAAGCAATTTGGAATACGCCCTAACTCGAAAAATTTTGATATAAAGGTATTGTTTTTCCATCAATTTAAGATAGTCTAGGAATTTTTAGAATTTTTAGACCACGCGGAGCCCTGCAGGACAAACCGTTCGCTCCCGACGCGAACTTAAGGGTTGAACTTACAATAAATCAGAAACACGAGCTTGAATCGCCAAAGAAGCCTAATCTCCGTTCAAATTTCAGCTGACCGAAATGCGATCGATGTTTTTCTTCATGTTGGTTGGTGGTAACAATGGCGAAAACGTGTTCTTGTTTGTTGTTTACTTTTTTTTTGCTTTATGCGTGGACCATGAGTTCTACTGATCTGATTATTGTGTTCCCCAATATTAGAGCAAAATCGTGCTTTAGAGAATTAGATTTTCAAGTAAAATCACAAAAGTATGAGCGTGCTCAAACGCTACCGAGTGTGTTACGCTGATGAAATTCATATGGGACTGTCCCGAGGTTTACCCGCATCAACCGTGGAAGTAGCGTCAAATAAGGATCATGATTTCGGGTAAGTTTGCCTCAATCACTATTGTTCAAAATTACACCAATCACGACAGTCAGAAAAAGTGTGATTTTGGAGTTTGACAGGTGTTGATAATGATAAAACCGAAATTGGAACTCCAAAGCCTGTCAAATGACTGCGGTCTCTCCATCCAACGTTTCCTACAAAAAAAAATGAGAGAAGAAATCGGGGGATCAACTGGAATCTCTCCAAAAAAATAAACGGCGACCCAATCGTGAATTGAGACAGCCCCCAGAGCGTTTCAAATTCAGCGCCACAACCGCGAGGGTCGACCCAATTTCGAGAGACATCGGCCAAAAAAAGAAAATGAAAAAGTTGAAGGGAGAAACTTTAGGAGAGAAAAAAGCAAAGTTAACCCTTCCTTATCTGTGACCTCCCATCGCGAGTTACGACGAAAGCAGTATATCAAACCACCTTTTAGAATTCCTCTTCCCACTTGCGCCCAAAACTCCTAATAAGGCTTCGTGACGATTCTGTAATGAAAGTCAGAGATCCCACGGTCGGTCGACCTCCGGTCTCGTGCTTTGGTTGAGTATTTTCCATATCTCTTTTTCCCTCTTCGTGGGAAAATGAGGGAGGGACTGAGCTTTCGTGGGCGAATTAGGATTCAATTTCGGGCAAATTGCCGAAATTTCCGTCTCATTCCTCACAGTTTGGTTGTTTGGAGTTTCGTAGTTTCTCCATAAACGTTTCCATAATGCACGTGGCAGTTATTGTTTTTTCATTAATTTTAAATTGCGACGATTTTTAAGATTTTTTTGATTCCACTCCGAACTTTGCAGGATCAACCGTTCGCCTAATGAGGATGATTATTTATATTGATTACTGAATGTTAATGACGTTTTTTCATCAATTTAACCCACCGCCGGCCGCACTCAGTGCGGTAGAACCGAAATTCTGCGAAAACGAGTGTGAAGGGATCCAAGAAATGTCTTGACGCCTCAAGGTAATCCTGGTTCAAGATATGCCCTATACATTCGCCTAGTTTTCAGCGGCAAAACAAATGATTATCAGTCACATTCAATGCTTGGAAAGGGGACAGTCGAGTCAACCGCATTCTGTGAACGCGCGCCCTGGTAGTGCAACTTAATTTTTGCAACTTAATTTCTTCCTTCTATTCAAATTTGACTTGTTTAAAACTTTTTTCTAATGAAGAGGATATGATGATAATGTTTGAAGATGCACAAGTTCGTTTTTATGGCTATGTTCAAGTAACTATTCTCCTTAGCATTTATGGGATATGCAATTTTTCCAAAGATCATTTCTGTGATTATTCTTCCCCTAACAATTTAACTCGATGATTTTGTGAATTTTTTCAGATTTTTTTTTGTAAATTTTTTCAGTTAAAATGGGTGCCAATTTTTAATTTAGAAGTTTTTTTTAGCAGGTATTTACTTGCAGTAGTCCGATTTGTCCACTTTTCTTACCAACGACTATTTTTGGCACCCATTTTGGACTGATAATGTTGAAATTAGCAGTTCTTATGACTGCTTCACAACAGTGAAGCTATTATAGAAATAAGAGGAGTTATATTTTGAAAACAAATTCGATAAATCAATCATACGTTTTGGAATCATACGTTTTGTTGTTTAGGCCAAAGTTATTTTGTTGTTCCAAATATATTTTCAAGTTATAATGAATTATTTTTCTTTGTAATAGTTCCGTTATACAGAACAAAACATGACTTGTGGATGATAAATCCAATAGCTTTTACATGCCGCACGGAGTGCGGCGCGCGCCTGGTTGTGTGACTCCCCAAGGCGCGCCTGGCGGTGGGTTAAGATAGTATTAAATTTCTAGAAACGATTGAAACCACCCAGATCAACATAATTGTTAAATGAGCAATTGTGAAATTTATCATAATGCGAACAACCACGTTTTGTTCTTATGGGTCAGACCAAGAGGAGCCTTAAAACCTCCTCACCACTAAACCCTGGTTCCAGTTCCTAGAAGGCAAACAAAGAACCCGTGTTCTTCGCATGTGGGTGATCTTTACAAAAAATAATAAACTATTATGTAAT
This sequence comes from Apolygus lucorum, assembly GCA_009739505.2. Lineage (NCBI taxonomy): Eukaryota > Metazoa > Arthropoda > Insecta > Hemiptera > Miridae > Apolygus > Apolygus lucorum. The sequence continues at coordinate 26,294,739 of CM019172.2, forward strand.
AATTTGCAGCGTTTTGATAACGGACTGAAATTTAGATGAACCCTTTAAATATTAAACACCGTCCAGTCGAGAAATGTCCAGGAATTTTCCCTCTTCATGTTTTCCCCACGTCTTCTCCTTTTTCTCTTACAGCTGGAAATCCACGGGAAAAGGATTCCCAACATGTGCCGGAAGATTGCCACTCCTTCCCACCCACTCAAATATTGATGCTGGTAACGAATGAAACCGCTGTACCTTCCGACGTCACTTCCCGGGTAAATTGAAAAAACATTTCGGGAGCGGGAAATATTTTCTTTTTAGCGGACTTTCTCTCTATTTTTCCCCCCTCGAGGCTCTCAGTGAGGAGAAATTACTTTTGAGACCTGGGAAGGGTCGAGGTGCAACTCAAAACCAGTGCAATTTATCGAGGGAGTTTCCGTGGAATAGAGAAGGCTCGCGGGATGAGCCTTGGAGTAACCTCCCCCCCTTCATAACCCATTTTTACAATTTCATACAGCTTCCACGAGTTGAATCTCACAAATCCCGAATGCAATCAACTCTTACATTTAAAACCTGTAAGGATAAACCGAAAGGATGTTTTGCTTTCCAGCCAATCCAAATGCAGAATCAAATGAGAATCTCAGATTGAAATATTTGGATTAATTTTCATGTGAAAATGTTGAAATCATACTCATGTTGCCACGAGCTGAATTTTACAAACCCCTAACGAAATCGAATTTTACGAAGAACTAGGTTTAGGTAAAGATACTTCGGATCTATTTGCTATACAGAAGAGAATGAGAATTTAGATCTTTGAAAGATATGGACCGACTATAAACATAAACATAAACCCTGATCACAGGAAATTTCTACCACGTCATTTTGTTTCCTCACTGGCGAAGGTAGAAAAAACTTGTGCTATCCGATTATTGTACAACTCAAAAAAAATTAGGTCCTCCAAAATCAAAATTTTTGCTTCGATGGAGAATGAGGAGGGTTGGCACGACATGAATACCATGTCTTTCCGCTTCTTCACTATCGAAGGTAAGAATACTTTGGCCTACGTATTATTGTGCAGCTCAAAAAATTTGGGCCCTCCAAAATCAAAATTTGTGCTCATATTTTGCATTTTAGGGCCGACTGAACAGTTATAGTTACATGTAGCTCAGTATTATTTGGACAATTTCTTACAAACTTCCACTCGGATTCTTTTTACTGAGAAAGACTCCTTGTGGAAGTTTAGTAGGACCAACAGGAGCAAATTTAGCTCAACCGGATAATGATCTTAATGATATTCTGTTTGCATGCTCTGCTTTCTCAGACAGTCTCCCTGAGACGTTTTTTAGCTCCGATAGGCCACCAGGAGAGAATTTCGGTCGTCCAACTGATCAGAAAGTAGACTTTGTTATTTCAACTTTCGTCCCTGAAATTTCAGCTTTCTGGGGGCACCAGAATACAATCACAGTAAAGAAACGCCGTCTTATTGGGTCTTTAAAAAAAATAAATAGTGGATGGTGAGCCACGTTAGGATGAAGGAGACGACGATCAGGATTCCATGTTGGCTCACGCCTAAGATGCGAGAAATAAACACAATCAGACAATTATCATGTTTCAATAATACTTATTTTCGGATTTCACATCTTCAATCTTTTGAACGAAAAACGTTCAACCTCAATTTATTATACTCAATCGCAAACGTTTATTATTAATAAAAATTCGTTTGTTTCAAGTTTCGAGGTGTTGATTCGATAGAAATAGACGAGACTCACCATTCAAAGGCTTCAGAGCCAAATCCTTTAACAAGTGAATCCCTCAGACTAAAAATAGGTCGGCAGATCGCCGACTGATGCCCTTTAGTGTAATAAATAGTTGGGTGAAACGCGTTTCGAGTGGTTACGAGGTGCAGGCGAGTAAACAGAACGTTTTGTTTTTCCAAGGAGTTTCCTGACGGTTGAGTTATCGCTTTGATTCTGCAAAACTACGAAATCTTGCGGTTCAGGATTCTATTCCACTTTTATTTGTTTTCTATGATCAACAGACCGACAAAGGTATCGATGGAAATATTTTCGCCGCATATTATGAAATTTGTAAGCCTAAAAATGATTGAATTTATCTGATCAGAGCTCAATTTTGTACCACAAAACATGATCTTCATTTTCAAGAAGATTCAAAAATTTGTATATACACAAAAATACAAGGAGCGTTTTTAGCGATGTACATCTACACGGTCAAGAAGTTGTACCCGATTATGTTGATAATTTCAAGCAATTAGATTTAGCCTACCTTCAAAATTTTAAAAAAATCGGCCCATTAACCCTCAATATCCTGAGGTATCTTTCTGGAAGTCCGACTTTTACCTGCAACAGTTTATCCATTTTTGAACCAAATCTGATGGCCGTTGGCTATCTTGATACTCCAACTATCGAGTAAGAAAATTTGTGTAAAAAAACGTAATGATAATAACATATTAATTAAAAGAGTTGGCAAACTGTAATAGGGCCTTTGAGGTACCTTCTACCCTAATTTCTCACCTTGTAGGCAATTAGTTGGGTTTTCTCAGAAAAGGCAGCTCAGATTCCTCTATGAAGTTAATCTTCTCCGTCTTATTCCTTGGATCGGTACTTTATGGGAAACAGCAGATCCTGACATCCCACCAAGGATTTTTCAAAGTTTCCTTCTTTTACTCCATGAAAATTAGGTTTATGGACAGATTTTGCTGACGCAGATAGCGCTAGAGTGGCCCTTGGAAAGATCATTCTTGAGGTGAAAGATTGTATACCTTTGAGGTACCTTCTACTCAAAAATTCTCTAAATTTGAATTCATAACTCCAAAAAAAAAATTTTTTAACAAGTGAGAAATTAAGGGTTGAATTGTGAGAGAAAATATGTTTAAGAAAAATCACGTTTTTGCGTGCGCGGACTCTACTATTGGTCCAATAGCGGTGATTCCTTGGGGACCGTCTGGGGGGTAAAAAACACACCCCTGAAAATTACATCAAAGTCTGATTGACGAGAAAATTAACACAGAAAAATTACAGAAATGGAACCAAAATTGTTCAAGAAGCCCTAATACGCAAAATGGAAGAAAAAATTTGGTTTTGGGAACCCATTATTTTGGTTTATTATTTTCAATAATGAACCTTTGGAATCGACCAAGAAAACATTTTTTTTAACACCCCCTCAAAATTTGATGATTTACGTTTCATGGTACGTAGAATCCAAAAATCGAATAAAAATTTGGCCGTCCGTCCGCCGAACGCGGCACTTTCCCCACTTAGCATTGACCGATTTCGATGAAATTTAGTATGTAGGCTCCATTTGGGGTCTAGTTGTGCCCCGAAGATTTTAGTTGATGTAGGTCACTTCGAAGGGTTCAAAAATGAATTTTGAAATTTTGAAAACGCCCTAACTCAATAAATTTTGATATAAAGGTATTGTTTTTCCTTCAATTTAAGATTCTATAGAATTTTTAGAATTTTTTGAGACCACGCGGAGCTCTGTAGGACAAACCGTTCGCTCGCTACGAGAATTTAAGGGTTTTACGTACGATAAATCAGAAACACAGTGTGAATCGCAAAAGAGGCCTAATCTCCGTTCAAATTTTAGCTGACCGAAATGCGATCGATGTTTTTCTTCAAGTTAGATGGTTGGTGGCTTTGCAGACGAGTGATCTATATAGAAAAATAATAAACCATTGTATAATCATTTGCAGCGTTTTTTGACTGACTTCAATGCGCCGAAGGCGCGCGAAAGAGGAGGTCCTCAATTCGGGTTGTCGTGGGACGACGATTTTTTTTTTTTTTTTTAGGTGCACAATCATAGGTAGGCACAAAGTTTTCCTTTAGTAAGGAAGCAAAAGGCAAACTGCTTTCAAACTGAACTTCCATCTGGCACCCACAAAGCCATTTCCTAGACTTCCGAGACAACATTACCCGATTTTTACAACCCTCATATATTTATCACTCGAGCAAGAGTTGAAGAGGGAAGTTCTCGACTTGGCTTATCCGAGGAAGTAGTTATTCCATCCTACCACCGAGGAAATCTAGAGACCACCCCACTTTTGAAGTTAAGCTTCGGAAAGAAAACTATGGTCGGAGCTCGGTTCGAGCAAGGCTCTTGGCTAATAAATATTGATGAAGGGCATAATTTTCTCGGATTTTCTCCTTCCTCGTCCCTTTTTAGCTTTATCCGTAGTGGATTGACGATATAAGACAACTATGAGACTTTAATGAGGGAAATTTCCATTCAACGAGTATAGGAGGTCGTTTAATATTTCCACTAGCTAGGGATGAGAAGCCCTTGACCTCCCTTTTAGATATTAAACGAAGAATTAATTGAAAATTGTTAGTTTGGCGATATAACCTCCGTTATTTTCAAATGTTGAACACACCTCAAATACCTTCTCTAAGGCATGTTCTCTAGATGTTTTGGTTATGGAAAACGCGCAGCTTAGGCTGTGACTTGCTATGAATTTTATCTGGGGGGTTTTATGTTATCAACTGCTATCGCGCTAATCATAAATAGGTACTTATTTCGGTACCTAAAACACGAATAACTTCATCAATACTACAACTATGCGTGATTTTTAATGTTTCAAAAGTAATACGTTTTATTAAAATATTATTTGAGTTCAAATCTGTTCGATTTGTTGACTATCACGTTCAGTTTCTATGAAAATCAGCATCAAAAGAATAATATGTAAAACAATGGGGAAATTCGGTCATGAAGTTAGTAGAAAAACATCAAGGCAAACCCTCAAGGCGTAGACAAACATTCCCCAAGATCCACTGTGTTGAGGCTGAGATGATTCTTGCCGACCAGAACAGTTATTAAGCAATTTTGGGTGAGATTCAGTGACTGTTTTAGAATGTGTGCATCGCTCTCTAAGAATTAAAATCGCATTTTTTGGGGGTTTGGCCAAAGCTGCTTCGAAACAGCGCCAAAGTGTTACACTACATAGTTGTTAGGAATGCATAATGTACTTGGCTTGTTTTGCGTGAGTTTTGGTGATCAAGCTGAAGGTTGGGCTCCACTAAACCTCAGGTTTGTTGTGGTCTACAGGGCAGGAAAAAACAAAGCATTCTGCTATACCAATTATGCGGAGGAAACCTACAAATCGTCCGAATCTCTAATCGCCGTTTGTTTCCACATTTGCAATCCTGGAAAACCTATGCTACTGACATAGCGTGCTAAAAACCGTGAAATGTTTGCACTTACTTCAGTCTATTAAATAAAAAACGAGTAATATTCGTAACTGCTAAACTATGATTATAAAAGTAAATTTAATTTGCAACAGTTTGAAACCAATTGAGCTTTGTAGGTTGAATAGTCTCGAATCAATAGTCAATTCAAAAATCGCTCATTATTTCAAAAAAATCAAGTATTCTTGTTAACGTCGTGCTTTGAGCCGTTCATTAGCGAAACTAGTAAGTTTGGAATAACGTAAAGATGGGGAAATTTTAAGGAAGTTTAACCTTAAATGGAAACCTTAATCAATTATAGCTATAATAATTGTCTCAAAAATCTATAAAAACAAAAAAAAATGTTTTGGAGAAAACTAAGAAAAAAACAAAAAGTCTGCCAAGTGGGTGTGGCACATAGCTTTCTTGTATCCATATCCCGATTGTATACATAACCAAGTTCTGAATATTGTAGGAAAATGTGGAAGTTGTGGTTGTTACAAGAATTTCACGTTTGTGCATGCGTACAAAATACAATTTGGGGGCCATGATTTTCATGGGGGGACCATCTATACGCCAACCCGCACAATCCCTGAAAATGTCATCGAAATCGGATGAGAGTAATGGAAGATATGGCTGTGACAAGGATTTCTCGTTTGCGCATGCGCAGCGGCTACTATCAGTCCGGGGGTGATGGTTTTCACAGGGGATCATCAATACGCTAACCCGCAGAATTCCCGAAAATGTCATCGAAATCGGATGAGAATTATGGAAATTATGGCTGTGGCAAGGATTTTTCGTTTGAGCATGCGCAGCGACTACTATCAGTCAGGGGGTGATGATTTTCATAGGGAACCATCTACAAGCCAACTCGCACAATCCCTGAAAATGTGATCGAAATCGGACAATAACTTCGTATAGTTATGCCTCTTACAAGGATTTCATGACACACACACAGACAGACAGACACGGAACCAAAAATGTTCAGAAAGGTCTGAAACGTAAAACGCGAGTGGAAAGTTTGTTTTTGGAGAAATTTTTTTTCAACCTTCAAAAGTGACAACAAAGCTTCTGCTACCTTGGTAGACTCGGAAGCAAAAAATGTTTTTGAAAAAATTAAGAAAAAAAAAACAAAAAATAAACATTTTGAAAAAATTGAGAAGAAAAAAAACATGAATACAGTATGGGGAATTAAGGAGAAGTTTATAATAAAGTGCACAATTTACTAGATATTTGATTCTAGATTTTGATAAGTTTCTTAATAAATTGAGTAAGAGCTAAATTGATTGAAATTACCCGAAGGGGGGTTTGTTGAAGCCTTTTTCAGAAAGTTCCTCCTGTCAATACCTTGTCCAGAATAGATAGAATAGAATCGTCCACAATTACAACCGAAAAGGTAAAAACTGGGAATTTTGTGGGCTCTAAAATTCTATTATTCATTAAATGTTTAACCGGTTTCGGATTGTTGCAGTTTAACCTCAAAACAATAGGGTCAGCCAGATTGGACAGCGCGGCGCACAGGGCTACCTCACCAGCAAGACCGATCTGTCGTGCGGGTTATTGCATACCCAATCATTATGGTCTTGGTTAGTGTTTATAAATGGATTGATAGGTAGGCTTAGCCTTACATAATTCAAGACAATTGGCACATGGATAATCATTGCTTTTACTAATCGAAGAACGAACAATTCATAAGCATTGGTCGTAGAGACCACCCGCGACTGTTCTCTAGCAAAATCGGGCCAATAGATCGAGAAAAATCCGTAGAGTAGAGAATCATGTTTATTCACGTCATGCAACTTGGATCGAAGGTGATGAAATTCATTGAAGACCGTTTAGGGGCTACGCACAACCCCGCTACAAATGATGAATGACAGACTCATTAAAACTAATTAAAAATGTGTAGGTACAGGAATTTACAATCTCGCTTTAGATGCTTGCGATCTCGCAAGAGGCTATTAAACAGCGTATATTGTTTAGGACTATAAATTATTAAATAGTGCAGCCATTTATTTAACCTAGGTTTCAAGTAAGGTGTGAAAAATGTATATGCATAGTAGGTACCAATTTATTTGCTTTAGGTATAAATTTATCAATTTATTTTAATGTATTAAAATGTGAAGTATTGTTTAGTGATCTACTGGTTACTGTGATGTTCAGTCTAGAGATGGGCAAAACGGTTCACCAAGAAGAACGGCTCTGAGCGCTCCGCTCATTCAAAAGATCCGGATCTTTTCGACGAATCAGTGGCTCTTTTTGGCCCTTTTGAGCTCGTATTTATTGTAGAGATGAAAATACGATGAAAAATGCTACAAATTGTTACACAACGGTTTATTTTAGTTCTGCCTGAAAATGTTTATTCGATTATTGGATTCTACACTACCTTGAATCCTAAACCACGAAATTTTGAGGGCGAGAGGGAATAATTTCTCTGTTGCTCGATTCCAATGGTTCATTATTGAAAATAATAACCCAAAAAGCGCTGTTGTTCAATAAAGATGCCCAACAAATCCTTCAAAAAATCAACGAAAAACAATAAATGAACACGATTAAAGCAATGAATAAGTAAAACTTAAAAATACAGTTTTTTGGTCAAAATATTTATTTATATGAAATCTGCATTTTTTATGCCTCTAATGACAATTAAAAAAAAAAATTTCTTAGTAGGTATAACATTTTCATAATATAACATTTTGATGTTATATCATGTTATTCAACAAAGAACATTAAGGTAACCAAGTTGAAAGAGAATAAACGAACCAATAAGTATGTAAGCTTCAATATTGATAATAATGGTAAGATAAGGATGTGCTTTTGCTTGCCTTTTGAACTTGTATCAGAAAGCTCCTCACAAAAAATCATGATGTAAAAATCAAACAGGGAGAAAAAACAACGGAAAGAATCAGAAAGTGGGTCACAGAAAACACTGGAAAAATACGGTAAAGTTTACGACCAAAAATACAATAATGCATGTGGTGGTACGATACAATTCCGCAAAATTGTATTGTTTGATCGACATATCGTATTTTCCTTCGGAATTATCGTACGGGTTGGCAACAGTGAGCTGACGAAAAGGAGGTCCTAATTTTCCCGAACACTACCGATCTCAAAAGAAGAACGAAGAGCCGCCATTCATTTATTTTACTGGATCTCAAGAAATCCAAAGATCGAAGAACCGCGATTCATTTGTCATTTTTACTGATCCGCAGTTCACTCGCTCTTTTGAAGAACCGATCTTCACCGAACACTACCAGCACTGAGCTCAAAAGATCCGAAGAGCCGCGGTTCTTTTTTACTGACCCGTGGTTCACTCGCTCTTCTGAAAGAGCCGGCTCAAAGAGCCGGATCTTTAATGAGCGACCCATCTCTAGTTCAGTCGGTTTCAATTTGCTTACCGAAATGGAGCGTTTTTTTTAAGATCCTACCCTACAACACAGGCCAAGCCTAAAATTTCTCCGCACGAGGAAAGCAGGTTAGCAAATGGCGTTAATGTTCTACAGAAATTGGGTTTTGGCCTGACGAGAAAAAAAGTTCTAACAGTCGTTCAGGAGTGTATTATGCAAAAGAAAACATTATTGACGAAGAGTCTAAGGAATCATTGAATGACTTTATAAAGCACTTAAATGCCTATGAAGTACAAGTTTCCAGGACATAAATTTTATTTAAACAATTTTTGTTCTGTTAAGAAGAGGGTTTTAATTATTTATTTTGTTTCTAAGTAACTGGGACTTATTTTGGAATTTAAACAATTAAATTTCAAAATTGTCAGAGGAAATGTTGGATTTTCTTATCATTAGTGGTAAATTGGACATCTGGAAGATTCAAACGAACAAGTTTTCCTACAAAATACGTTGAACGCACTTACTCTATGGTCTAAGCGCACTTACCCTAAATTCCAGGGAAAGTGCGTTTTGACATTTTATGTCTTCACTATGGCACATAAATGAAAAATCGTCACGCGGGGATCGTCACGCGGGGAGCGTTATGAGGGGAGCGTTACGCGGAAATTTCTGATGATTTTCACGTAAAACCAATCGTTCCTTGGGAAAACTAACTTCCTCATTTTCCACCCCACAAAAATCGTTCACCACTCATTGGAAAGCTCTCAATTTATTAAACATAAGACATAAAATGTCTCTCGTGGTTGCGTACTTGTACGAAAGCTGTATCCACCGTTTGTGTTTTTGCTAGATTTTGAGGGTTCTTCATCGAAAAAATAATGAAACAATGAATAAATTTAACAAAGTCCGACTCGTACTTAGGTTCTCTCGAAATTTTAGTAGTGATTTTTTTTAAAGGTTTCCAGGAGAGGTCAATTTTTTTCACTTGAGGTGTAGTTAAAATATAAATTAATGTGGCGTTGAATTCAGGATAAGCAGTTGGTTCCGATGGTTTTTGTTTGAGAGGAAAATGTTAACTGGTTTGGAATTGACGGACTGTAGATGTGCCACTGCGTTTTTTGCTTTGTACAGCTAAAATTTTAACTGCTTCCTTTACAAAACCTGAGTACCTTCTTGTTATTTAAAAATTAAAGATCTTGCAACAACAACGAACCAACTCAGAAATTGTCGTTTTGAGTTAAGGCTAAAGTTGACGACAAGTGTATGAAATCTGAGCAAATCGCATCCCTTCATGCATTTATATTACCGTAAAACTGTTCAAAATGGCGACAAATAAACAATATGGAGTCACAAAAGATCATAAAACTCTACAATGCAAAAATGGAGGGACAGTTTCGTTCTTGAGGAATACTCATTTTTCAACTAGCATACGAATACAAATTTAACGTTACTTAAGTGAGAAAAAAACTACCATCTTGAAGTTATCTTATCGGGTCCTAATGCCTGTGTACATTTAAAAGGTATATTTAACATTATCATATAATTACATGTAAGAATAGCATATTCGTATTATAATTTTCCGATAATTTTAAATATACCTTCAATTTAAATATTAATTTAAAATATGAGTCATAAACTAGTCGAAATTGGTAGGTATTTTGAAAATTTGCTCGTTGACTCATGCTTGATCATAGGGTAGGTACTGCTTATCGCTTAACCTTATCACAAATTGTTTTCTAAAAGTTGTCTCATTAGGTAGCTCATGGTGAGACAGGTTCATGAATGAACCGTTTACTACCAACTTGATTATTACTTTATTGATTTCAGTGATTTTTTCGGAACTGACCTGTTTAAATCCTCGATACATAACTCTTATTTCCTGCCTGGTGAACTTGGTTTGTCGACAGAGGTCTTCGAGAGCCACGAGCGGGGCCTTAGGGAGGCGGCAAGGCTCGATGTCGTAGACGGCATCCTCCACCGGGCTGTCCGGAGGTGTGGCCATCCTGGGCACGTGTCCTGGTCAAGAACAAGGGTAGCAGGCCTCAGGTAGGTACACTAACTGTGCATGGCGTTAGAAGTCGAACCGGTCCACATATAGACGTATTGTTTCGTCCAAACACCTAGAAATTCATGCAAGACGCTTCAGATCCCTTCTCAGTGCAGAGCTCTGCTATATAACTTATATAGCGACACCAAAGCCTAAGCGCGGTTTTGGGCACCAAGTTGTGATTTTGGTTGTCGGCCGTTTTATCGAACGAGCTAAGAGAACCGTCCGGATCCCCGGGATACACTGGGCCAAGGAGATCTCCCTCCCTAGTTGCCGCCTCCGACTGACGACAGCGCGTCTGGTGGACGCCTCGGCAGTCAAAATACCACCCCTCGAAGCTGGTCCTGTGGGGGTGTTTCACACTAATCACCGCCTGTTTCCAGGACGATCTGATGGACACTTTAGTCTATTAGGTTGGCACCCATTCATGCTATTCCCTGAAACTACTTCAATGAGACCATCATTTGAGCTCTACCTTGCGCTTCTGCATTCTACTAAAAATACAAAATTATCAACTATTTTGTGATTAAAAAGGTACCGTAAAACGGTGTGACTATGTGACATTGGGGGAGAGTGTGGTACAACCACGATTTTAACCCATTTCCGGCCACTGATGCGTTTTAGCATTCATATTTAGGATTTTTTTAAATATTGAAAATAGTGGTAAATCTTTGCAGGAGAATTTTCTCTAGATCATGCTGTTCCTAAACTTTTCAGAAAAAGTTTTTTTTTTGATGTTCGGGAGCTCAATGCAATTTTGGAAATTTTTTGAAACGGAGGCCTATTGTGCGAAGGCATGAGTATGGTGGCTCAAATTCGATTCTGAACGAGTGAGCTTTCTGGGCCATGAGTTGAAACATATTCCGGTCCATAAATAGACTTTTACATTCTACCAAAACCATGAACTGGATAAATCATATCGATTTGGAAAACCGAAGCTTCTCAAATCTTATTAAAAAGTAAAATTCATAAAATATCGAGTAAGTAAAAGTAAAGTAAACAACCATTTCAGGTTGGATTTTCGTCCGACTGCCATTCCTAGAAAATATCGTGTATTTTTGCTCTCGATTGGGGAGCAAATGATGCTTTATTCTGTAGGGCATTACACATTAGGCATTCTGTAAAACAGTTCATCCTCCTCTCCTCATTATTCAGTTATTTCTACCCTTGTCTTGAAATGGGTTAAAATACAAATGTATGCAGCGACATGAAAAACCACGGGAGCGACTGCGTCTAACTTTCGTTCATTAGTACTTTTCATAATAAGCCTTTGGAATCGAGCAAGAAACAAATTTTAACCCACCCTCAAAATTTGATTCTTAAATACCTTTAAAGGTACGTATTATCCGAAAATCGAATAAAATCATTTCCGTCCGTCCGTGGCACTTTCCTTAGACACCATGGACCGATTTTGATGAAATTTGGAATGCGGGCTACATTTGGGGTCTAAGTAGTTGCCTCGAAACTTTTTGTTACTGTCAATTACTTGAAAGAAGTCAGCTGTCTTCCAAAAGGAAGATCAGAATTGTTTCTGACGATTTAGCTCATGGTTACTTACTGCTTCACCCGCTTAAGTGGAGCGGAGTTCACCAACAGCTCAACTCGGAAAATTATCAGGACCTGCGATACCGAGCCGATTGATCTTAAGGTCTCAGCCGGTCGCCGTTTCATCCCCGTTACGGTATAGTCTAATCTCTAACGAACCGAAGCTTCCCCCCCCCCCCCCCCCCCCCCCGTCTGAAGGAGCAACATTGCCACCCACCCATCCCATCCCCCAGCCTTCTCATAGCTGGCCAGTTTTCATCAACAGTTTTTCCCAGTTTTCCCATCATCCAATTTTCATGTTTCTTGAGGCATTCTTTTAATTTGTATAATCTCTACGCCCATGCTTTAATTCCAAAAGTAAAAACTTGTACCTAAATTTGAAATTTTCAAGGGTTATTCGAAATTTCATTAGTGCATCTACCTACTTACCTAGGGAATTGAAAAACTAAAAAATTACAACATGGAATCATCAAAATCGACCAATAATTGCCAGAGAAGCGGGAAAATCCGCGGGTCGCCGTTCGTTCCTCGTTCCGGGTTAGTATTTCACGAAGTCAAAGGCGCAAAAACTTAAAAAGTTGTATCTAAATATGAAATTTTAAAGGATTTCAGAAATTCATTAGTGCACGGCCCTAGGGAATTGAAAAACTGAAATATTGCCGCTGGAATCATCAAAATCGAACAATTGCCAAAGAAAACGCTGCAAATTATTACACAATGGTTTATTTTTTTGTATATAGATCACTCGTATGCAAAGCCACCAACTATCCAACATGAAGAAAAACATCGATTGCATTTCGGTAGCTATAATTTGAACGGAGATTTATTTATTTTTATTTATTTATTTATTTAGAGATTAGGCCTCTTTTGCGATTCACACTCGTGTTTCTGATTTATCGTACGTCCAACCCTTATAATTTAAGGAATTAGAATTTAATTCTCGTAGGGAGTCCTACAGAGCCTCGCGTGGTCTCAAAAAATTCTAGACTTGATGATTCCAGCGGCAATATATGTTTTTCAATTTCCTAGGGCCGTTCACTAATGAATTTCTAAAATCCTTCAAAATTTCAAATTTACGTACAACTGTCCAAGTTTTCGCGCCTTCGATTTCGTGAAATACTGACCCGGAACAAGGAACGAACAGCGACCGACTGAGACCCCCTTAACCCTGTAATTGGCAAAACTATCCCACGGCGATTCTTTCAAATTTCCCCCTAAAGTTAACTCAAGGCCCACCAAAAACATGGTAAATTGAAAAAGCTTCCAAAATGTTCAAATTTGAACAAATTTTTAACACGTATGGTACAATGAATACCTATTTATTTTACACTGCCGAGTCACCGACAAATGAGAATTGTTATTAAATAAAATATAATTATTTCGTTATCTTTCAATCAGAATAAAATTAAAAGAAAGAAAAGTTGGAAAAAAGAAACGATAAAATAAAATAATGGAACAATCGCTAGAAATTGTACCTTTTCACTTGCTGCACGCACAAATTTGATAAACGTAAATAAGTAAACGTAAATGTACACAAAAACGACTACGCAGTCTCGATCGAGGATGTAACAAGTTTATCCAAAATTTTGGCAGTTTTCCTATGGCGAATTGTTTAAATTGGCACATGGTATAACTGAAAAAGCTTCCTTATCGAACAGATATCACGTATGGTATATTAGACGTAGCAAAGTATAGGGTTAACTAACTGAGACCACTTTAACGCCGGCGATCTCACGGAACCAGTTCATTAACCAGCTAACGGCCGTTGGTTACTTCAATCAATAAAAGTCACAGAAAATGAGAAAAAACTGTACCCTCAATAATTTCTGAATCATATTGACAATATTCAATTATCAACATGACCGTAAAAATCAGTTCAATTAGGCAATTTATACAATTTATTTTATTTTACAATTTCATACCTAGTCAGATTTCGAAATTTGGAATATGGCCTATTTGCGCCCCAAAGTCCAAATTTCAAAAACTTCCTACGAAAAGGTAGCTAGGTACCATTATGTCGTAAATAAATTGATGGTTTTCAACGGTTACAGACAGATGAGATCGCCCGTTTTAGCACACAGTAACGAAGACAACTTGAATGTGTCCCCAAATTGGACAGTTTTGGTTTAAAAATTGGAAACATTTTTCAATAAAGAATAAATAAACGCTGCAAATTATTACAAAGGTTTATTATTTTTCTGATAGATCACTCGTCTGAAAAGAACACAACTTTGCCATTGTCACTACCTACCAACCTAATTTCGCTTCACACTCAATTTGAAAGGAGATTATTCCTCTTTTGCGATTTAGACTCGTGTTTCTGATTTATGTAAGACCAACCCTCAAGTTTTCATAGGGAGCGAACGGTACATCCTACAGAGCTCCGGGTGGTCTCATTCGATTCTAAAAATTCAATACTATGTTAAATTGATGGAAAAACAATACCTTTATGTCACAATTTTTTGAGCTAGAGCGTTTTCAAAATGTTAACCCCTATTTTTTAACCCTTAGAAGTGACTGACATCAACCAAAAGCTACGGGGCGCAACTAGACCCCAAATGGAGCCCACATACGAAATTGCATCAAAATCGGGCAAAAAGGAAAGTGCCGCTGACGGACGGAAATTTTTTTATTCGATTTTCGGATTCTACGTACCTTGAAACGTAAACCAACAAATTTCGAAGGGGGGTAAAAAAACTTTTTTTTTCTTGGTAAATTTCAAAGGTTTATTATTGAAAATAATAAACCAAATTTTTCAAAAATTTATATTTTAACTAATAAACTGTGTGTTTGGAGTTTCATTTACTAGATATGGGTATCGATACCTCGGAAGGATTTCTGCTATCGATTGAGATCAGCCTAAACTATCCCTCTAAATGCTGATCTCTTCTCTGGTTCTCATCCTTAGCTTTCTAGGTTCAGTTCTTTATTTACCGAATTTCGTTACTGAGGCACACGCATCTTCAGGGTGACCTACTTTCTACCTATTACTGATCTTGGTAACCATGAAGCCAATTAACAGTAACAACAACCATTGAAAAACTGTGTAATAATTAGCAACGTTGTAGAATACGACTATGCGATAAGTATGGACAAAGGTGAATTAATAACGTGTAAGTAACAACAATAATTTTATTCTTACATAAAAAATAATTGTGAAAGTACGATTATCTCTACCTCCAAACATCCTTGACGAACTTTCCATTCTTCTCCAATTGACTGATAAGTTGTTCAGCTCCATCAGCAGTCATATCTGAAACAATTACACGAAACTTCATTATAATAATAGTCAGAAAAGACTCAAATCGCCAAAACTAAAATCGTCTCAACCAAATTGTCAACGTTTCTCCACTTCTCAGTTCTCGTACCAGCTCTTCGATCTGCATTGCCAGGCTACTGGGAAATAGTGCTGAAATTATTTGGAGTCGGTAGCTTTCCCTCGATTCCTTTTCCAACTCCATAAAATACCTCTGCCTCCACACGGACTAGCGCTTAACATGGAATGAACTTGTTAAACGCACCAACCAAACAGCCCGTAGGAAGTTCGGCCGTTATTTCCACCTACTCCTTACTGACATTTAACTCCTTCTACAAAACACTGATGCGATCTTCAATGAAATACGCATCTCTCATTTGGCACAGAACATCATCAACTTCCCTCTCCACACTACAAATCATATAAATCATAGCTCCCGCCATAGAAAAATTGATTCATTCCAATCAACATACCACAAAGACAAAATCAATACGTTCAACGATAAACTCAAAAGCAAATTTTTCGACAAACTAAAAAAACCACAACTACGTTTTATTGACTAATCTGCACATATCGAAACTTTTTGAGCTAGGGCGTTTTCAAAATTTCAAGCCTTATTTTTCTACCCTTATAAGTTGTTATGACCCACATTTCAATACTCAAAATAGTTTATTTATTTTGTTTTGGGCATGCCCAATTACATTTTACACACTAAGTTATTCTAACGGGGGTTAGGAGAGAAACAACAGAATATATATACATATCAATCAAAAGAACGGAAATGAGAAAATGAGAAAGAATGAGAAAATGAGATACAGAAGGATTAATTGAAAATGAAGGGGGTTCTGGCTACGATGGATTTGAGATTTGAGAGGGGGGAATTGAAAAAGTCGAAGTCGGGATTAAGAGATAGAAAGAGGTTGGCGCTGCGTGGGATTCGTCGGAATGGTCGGTTTCGCTGGTAGTTTGTTGTAGTTCTTAAATAAAGAAGTACAAGAGAATCCCTGAGTGAGCTACCACCCACGAGGGTATCAACATGATGTCACCCTTCCACCTCTCTCTCCCTCAACTAATCTCTCCGAGTGTATAAGCTCACTTAGGGATGATCCAGTATGCCATCTAGTCCAGTCAACCGTCTTATTCATTTTGCTCTCTACCTTCTCCTCCGATAAGGGATCTCCTCAAAGTACTAGGCTCAATAGGTAAATCTCCCGCCTCCCGTCAGTAGGTTTCTTATGAAACGCCGGGGTTGCCGGGCTAGCCTGGTCTCCCTGCACTCCGCACGTCGGTCAGGCTGTTAGCCGCAGGAGCGAAAGTGCAGTCGCTAGGATAGGGACTTTTCTCTCTTCGTTGAGTAGGGGTTAAAGAAAACACAAACGCCTCATCGAGAAGGTCATCTCCTTCACTCGACGACTCGCAGACATAACATAAGTGTGTCTGATCCATCGTAACTCTAACCTTTAAGCTCTCGTAAGGAGCGAACATATTGTCCTACAGAGCTCCACGCAGTCTCTCAAATTTCTAAAAATTCAATACTATCCTAAATTGATGGAAAAACCATACCTTTATATCAAAACTTTTTGAGCTAGGGCGTTTTTAAAATTTCAACCCGAAATAAGTTGGGCATAACTTCAGGGTTCGATTCTACAATGGAGGAGTTTGATCGTTTTCCCCCCTAACTCTTCAAATACAAAACGTTGTGACTAATTGGTGAGATATTATTCCATTCTCCAAGTACACATGCTGTTATATCGGCTTGTCGTGAAGGAGATGTCCTTCTCAATGCGGATGATGTGTTTTCTTTAGCTCCTACTCGACTAAGAGAGATCTTCCCTAGCCCTAAATGAAATGCACTGTCGCACCGGCGTCTTGTGACTGACTGCTATGCGGAGTGCATGGAGATGCTCACCTGTAAGATCCGGCGGCTGTTAAGCCCGACCGTTAACCAACAGGACATTTACCTATTGAGCCTAGACGATGCGAGTAGGAGCTCTAAGGTAGAGAATCCAACAAGGTGAAGGCGAGCCGGGGTCTTCGTCGATGCTGTAGCTTGTCGTAGGGAGATGAAGGCGATGAGAACAGAACAAATCGGTTGATAGTAGTAGACTGCATACTGGAGAATCCCGGAATTCCGTTTTATACTCTAGGTATTCGCTTTGGGGAGAGAGAGGTGGAAGGGTGACGTGATGTTGGCGTGTTCCCCCGTACCTCGTCTCTCCCTGCGCGTGGTGAGTCATTCAGGGATCCTCTTGCATATTCTCAATTGGATGAGCTTATTCTAATTACGTGTGGGTCATAACACATGCTTTTCCGAAATTCAAATTATAGTGGAAGTTTCCACAGCTCAAGAGTGATACACCTGCACAGTGTTATGAAGTTGTTATTGTTGACATAATATTTTGTTCGGTGCTTAGGGCGAAACCCTCATTGTCAGCTTAAAATACGGTATATTGAAGGTTTTGAAAAAAAATCGATGTTTCAAGACTTCGATGTGTTTGTTTACATCGATGGTTGG
The DNA here is from genome assembly GCA_009739505.2 of Apolygus lucorum. Lineage (NCBI taxonomy): Eukaryota > Metazoa > Arthropoda > Insecta > Hemiptera > Miridae > Apolygus > Apolygus lucorum. The sequence continues at coordinate 26,312,602 of CM019172.2, forward strand.
TTTTTTAAATATCGATGTATTTAAACATCGATGTCGCAGCCCTACAACCTATCATCAGAGGTTGGATAATGCATATTTACCAACCTGAACACTCATGTAGAATTTTTACGAGAATAGCCTGAACGTCTTTCGCCATGTTTGTTGCATCTCCGCAGACAAATACGAAGGCACCACGAGTAATTAGATCGCAGACATTTTCTTTGTCGACGTACAGTAAATCCTGAAGATGAAAAAACAAACATGTATGTGCATTCTTAGTTTAGTATGTATTTGTTGGTTATTTGGCCAATTACACAGGGCAAGCAGTAGCTAATTGATTTAATTATTCATTCCACAAATTCCTGACTCAGGACAGAAAAATCTGTGTATGGGTAACTGTGTACTTTTCCTTCTCCAGTTCGCCAGAGACCACAAATTTAACGAAGAAACTCGACTCAATTGTATCTCACCTGCACGTATTTTGGGTCACTTTCTTGAAGCCGATCGCGAGAATGGCAAACTCTGTATTCAGATATGAATTTGCGGCTTACGAAGTCTTCCATTTCCTCCCTGGAAAATGTCATTGTTCTTAAAGGGGGTCCATAATGAACTAATATATCTTATAGTATAACTTAGGTGACTTACTTGTATATGTGATCCCGGTTTCGATAGCGACATCCAAAATATACCAAGATAGTGTCTTTCAAACCATCAGAGATATTTTTTTCCTGAAGAGATATGTGCTCAATAAACCCTGCATAAACATACAAAAATTTCTGTTACAGGTTATATTAGGTATATTGTTACATAATAGGTCTTGTATTACTAAAATGATTGGTGTATTTTACGGAATTCTCGACCTTACAATGCCGGTACTTAGCGCATCCCAAAGGATTTTGGTGGATGTTCGAGATTACTTTTGATCGTTTGAAGTGTTGCGTAATCTTGTAGTACGAAGGAAAATGTCTGGCTAGTTGCTCGAAGGACAAGACTTAAGTATGCTAACGAGCTGAACAATATGACTCGAGTGGTGTTGCATTGAAGACTGGGGGGTTGGGATGAGACAGAGCTTACAATGGTGAGCCAAGATCATTTTCAAAACTATTGAATTTAGTCTTCGCATTTCGGTCCATTCACTTCCTTAGCTCAGGGATGAGAGCTAAAGCCCAGAAAATGTAAATATAGTTTAGTCGGAAAGATAGGAGATCGATCCCCAGTAAAGGTAAGTTATGGGGGTCGAGGGAAGATGGGGGTGGGCGAGAGGGAAGTGCCTCCATAGAACGACCACCAGATCAAATATGAGCCGAGCAGGACGCGGATGGTGATACAACGGAGCACGCCTACCGAGATGCCTCCTTTTATCTCTGACACCGCTTGCCATAAATCATTCGTGTCATATTTCCTTATCTTAGCCCGCCAAGTCTGCTCCATGTCCAAGCTGCCATTGACAACTTGGACATCCAGGATAATGCAAGACTGGTCGGGCTTGATGGCAACCATGTCGGGCTTCTTACCCTGGTCACTCGGCATGTGGTATAACCTCTCCCTCTCAACATCCCAGCCGCTAGATGACAAGGCACCTGCTATCTGCTTGGCGACCGCATCATGACGCAGAATGCGGCCCCCTCTAAGCATTTCGGTCCATTCACTTCCCTAGTTAAGCGATAAAAGCTAAAGCCCAGAAAATGTAAATATAGTTTAGTCGGAAAGATAGGAGATCGATCCCCAGTCAAGGTAAGTTAATTTTTGATGATATAACAGAGTGGCGCAGTCAGTACGGACCCAAAAGGGCTTCAGCATTGTACGAGGACAATAATAATTATTGTATTTTTACATTCCTGAGTCAGAGCTCTTGCCACTGAGATAAGGAAAGTGAATGGACTGAAATGCTAAGAGGCAGCTTATCACATCTCTCCCCCGTAAGAAAAATCTTAGGTAGATACTCTGTTACCTAGAAGAGAGGCATTTTGGGCTTCGAAGTTTTGTTATTATTCCTTCTTGAACAGGGTGGGGGATATGCTGACCTCAACGTTTGTCTGAACAGGCAGTGGCTCGACTCGTGTTTTGGGGAAGTTGTTGACATAACACTAATTATTAGTGTTATGTCAACAACTTCCCCAAAACACGAGTCGAGCCACTGCCTGTTCAGACAAACGTTGAGGTCAGCATATCCCCCACCCTGTTCAAGAAGGAATAATAACAAAACTTCGAAGCCCAAAATGCCTCTCTTCTAGGTAACAGAGTATCTACCTAAGATTTTTCTTACGGGGGAGAGATGTGATAAGCTGCCTCTTAGCATTTCAGTCCATTCACTTTCCTTATCTCAGTGGCAAGAGCTCTGACTCAGGAATGTAAAAATAGTTTAGTCGAACGATAGGAGATCAATCCCTGTGTCGAGGGAAGTAAATTTTTGATGATACAACAATAGCACTCAAAGCATTACTCATAATGACAATACTCAATAGATATTCCTAAGTTGAATTCAGAAACTCACCAACAAAGGGAGCAACGCCTGTTCCAGGTCCAATCAAAATTAGAGGAGCATCCATAGGCGAGGGGATTCGAAAATTGGACGGTTTCCTGAAAAACAGAGGGATCTAGAACAGAGAAAAAAAAGACTCGACTTTATTTGTTTAGGAAGCGAACAAGACAGGAATGAGGTGGACAACAAATCATAGGACTACCACAGGAATTGAACCTGAGACCTACTGGTGTCTATACTGGTTGATGCCCTCAACTCAATAGGGAATTTGCCTCAATTTTAGATTCTAGAATTTCAAGTAAAATTCTACAATAGGGGGAAAAATTAGAAGAAAATGCCTACACAAGTGAAGGCTCTGTAAAAAAGAAATCGAGGAAAACGTCATACCCTGCAAAACGATGCAAAAACTGACCGAATTCACAGTGCTGTGCTCTGGCGAAGCGTAAAAGAAGTCTCAGCAAATAGTATCAAAGAACGACAACAGGTGGAGTTGTAGGCGCCCTTGTGACCACACGAAACAATCCACTCAAATAATGTGATTCAAATAAAGAAACTAACAAAAGTAGAAACTAAAGAAGAGAAGACGAAGACTAATAATGCTTGATAAACTAATAGGTAGAATGGTATTGTAAAAGAGAGTGAGTAAAATTTCTTTTTTTGGTCACTTTCGCGTTTGGTTTTTTCCCTCCCCCAGTCACCCCACGGCTACAATTTCATTTATACATCCAGAGGTAAGCTACTGTCGTAAGGGGCACAGATCCACCTATGAAGTCAGATTGATTAGAAGACCGGTTAAGTCGCAATATGGCTGCTCCCATATACGCATTGCCGCTGCGTTTAAAATGTCTATCTTCCTTAAATTCTCTAAATTTGTTGGATGCTTTTTCGAACAGCACACTATGGTTTTCTTCCATACCAGTGAACCCTCTTCCAAAAAAAAAAAAAAATTTAAAATGTGAGGCAAATTCCCCATCTTGAAAGAGTGCTTTTAAGTACTGAGCTGTAGAACTCCATTAAAAATTTTGATAATGGAGGGTTATACTATATAATATAATATACTATGTTCTACTCTCGTTATCAAACGTATAATGTGAGAAATTGTATGCAATTTCTTGAAAAGAAAGCATAGGATATTAATCATATTTCATTTTTTAGCCCTTTGGCAGTTTCAATTTTTTACTTTGGTGTTGGTCGAATGTGACCCTGAGTTGAGTAGGTTTGCCCCCAGCACTGTGAAACATAGATATTTTTGCCAGATCAGAATCGATCTATAAATCCTATTTTTGGTTGGACCACAAAACTACGTCGGAGTTGAAAAATCATATTGAACCTCTTACCGTTTTGGAACTGAAATTCGTTGACGAGTCCTCTATTCCCATCTTTTCAAACTTTTTGGACAGATCGTCGAAGTTCTCGCATTTATTTTTCAGCCAACTCGAACAAACTCCAGGTTTGCCTCTGGGAGTGACGACCAGGTTGAACACAATATTGATCTTATTTTCACCGGAAGATGGAGCCGATGCTATGGAATACGCTCTCGGCTACAAACAGAAAGAATGCATACGAACCATTGAAAATATCAAGTCATAGAACTGAAGAAGAAACTGCATAGTATCAACAACCTTTATGAGTGCCTTCTTGTGTGATTTCTTATAAAGAAAAGCCCTTACTTCATTGATTCAATTAGCAGGACTCATACTTTGTCAATTTCAAAGCCTTTTCAAATATGGAAGAAATGTAACAAAAGTAACCTTTTTTGGACTGCCTGCTCTCTCAACAAGCATTACACTTCTTCGCCATCGACAAAGCGTTGGTCACTCGGTACCAAATCTGGACTGCAGTGGGTGGGTCAAAACGTCCCATCCAAACTGATTCAAAAGGTCCGATGGTCTGCCATATGAGGGCGGACGTTGTCATGCAATAGTGGAACTCCTTTGGTCATCATCCCCCTCCTGTGATTCTGTATTGCTCTCCAAAGTTTTTTGACTGTCTAACTATATGCATCGGCATTTATTGTTGTTACATGAGCCATAAAATCAACCAAGTGCACACCTTTTTGGTTCCAAAAAAGACTTGTTATGATTTGTCGAGCAGATGGAACTTGTTTGAATTTCCGTGGTTTTGACGCCATTCAAGTGATGAACGTTTCATCTCTGGAGTGAAATGAGACATCCAGGGTTCATAGCTCCTAACGATGGAATCAAAAAACTCTTCCCCTTCTTCATCAAAAAGATCGAGACATTTGATGGCTTTGCCAATACCAGTCGCTGCTCTGTACATCAGAAATCAGCCAAAGCACAGCTCCCACTGACCAATCACTGTAAACTTCCAATTTCAGAGCACGACAGTGGAGAAGGATCGTTTCCCCAGGGAAGCCTCCCAAATTCATTATCCACCAGTTCCAATTTAGCATCATATGTCCCCAATGTGACCCCAAATTTTTCGCCAGGGTGGGAGTCAGATGAATGTCACTTCCAGAGGCGGGGAGAAGGGCACTGCAGGATTCTCTAATCAGTCTCGCTGAGAAAGCGACTAGAGCATACGCGACTGACCCCTTGATTTCTATTCACTTTTCAGTAACTTGATCCCGACAGGTGATTGTTACACATTAAAGGCCTTCTGTCAACATTCTCTAAAGCTCTGTACCCCCCTGCACAAACTTTGTTGAACTTAAATATTTCACTGATAATGGCATGAATGGAACCTTCAGAAATTTCAGTAAGGAACAAGCAAAGTTCACAAAAAATAACACAACGATCTTGGTGCATTGATGGTTCTTTGTTATTCGTCTTGAATGCTGGTTTGGCACTCCTCAAGCTCACAAATTCATTAATGCACATTTTCAACGTCCATACATCCCATAAACCTGTGTGATTTGCCCATGAATTTCAATCGGAAGATAGGTGAGGGAACAAATAACTTCAAGAATAACTGCACCTGGTAGGTACAGGAATTGACAAATCCATTCCAAACGTATCTTGCTCAGCCCTTGGTGTTTTTCTTGGGGATGGGTGGTCTGCCTCTATGGTAAATCGCGCTGTTCCTAAAGGCTGCCTGTCCAGAAATGGATTGGTAGCCCCAGGAGCCGCCATGGCAGGTGGGTCCGGGCCTCAGTTCCTACCTAGACAGTCCGATCACTTAAGTTCTTAATACACATAATGTTCCTGTTTCACGTCTTTTTATTTTTTCACAGAGTTGAATGCGTTTTATTTACTTCATAATATATACCTTAAATTAATTAGATTGTAACCAAACTATTTGAAGATTTGTTCTATACTTACTGTAACAATAAAAAAACTGATACAATAAAAAAAAAGATTTTGGATTAATCAATTGAATTCCAGCCACTAGCGCATTGAAACTTATTGAGTGACCCTAGTCTATTATGGCATGGACCCAGAGAAGGTGTGAAGGGGTGTCATATGCATATGGCTCTGGACTGATATAATATATGTGTCATTTACACATGGACATGGGTTTTCCGAGTGAGGAACGTCATCTTTCCGTTTCTGGTGTCCTAAGAACAAATAATAAAACAACAAGTGGCGCCACCTACCGCTCCGATCCACTTAATAGAAAGAATGGACACTAAGGTCCTCCCAAAGTACAAAAAAAAGTTGAGTTCCAGTGGCATGTGAAAACTAGAGTAGTTAATCTATTATTAATTATTAGCTGAAAAGCCTGCTAAAAAAAGGCAAAAAAATTATAGATATGTAAAAAAAAATTTTGATGTCGCGGCCTGGAATCGAACCTGGGACCCCCACGTTCGGGCGACAGACGTACGTACGGTTGGCGTTCTATGTATATAGATTATAGAGGTTATAACCCTTCTTCATAATTTAGGAATCACGCCATTGAGAGGACACGCTAGTTCACGAAGAAAAATTTATGCATTCGTGATAAGGAACTATTTATATTATTTGATTTCATTTGGTAGGCGATGTCCACGACATGCATATAGTACTAACCAGGAGACGAGGAAGTTGTTCTAGGAGGAGTGGTAGAGGGGGGACACAGGATCGTAATTCTGTTAGCACGTCGCTCAGCGTCCATCCCTGCTGGAGAAAATACTTGTTGTACTCTGCAGCACCTTCTTGGGAAGACAATTCTAAGAGTCTCCTCTTTTCTTTAGAGTCTGCGGTGTATTCAGCTAGCGATCTCAAAAATCCCTGCAAAATAAGAATGATAGCGATCTTTGTTTTGGAGTAAGAGAGAAACGATTAGTAGACCAAACGTTTGACTGACGATTTATCAAGTGATGAAACCACTTATTATTGTTTGGAGGTGGAGTGCGGATCCCCATTCCTTTCAAAACTATTCCCATGACATTAAAATTACGTGATCTTCATAACTAAATGATTAACTAACCTTTTTCATAACTCCCCTGATCTCCAATACAGACTCCAAGACGATTTTCGGTGTTGATACAGGCGGAAGATAAAGCGGCAACTTCTTTTTAACTCCACTCTTGACTACAATCTCAATAGGTGAGTTCTTTTGATCATGTAGTCCCAAGCATTTCAGCAACTGGTCCACCTCTTCAAGAGAATTTTGAGCAAAAATACCAACAGAATCACCTGGAAGATAACTGAACGCTTCCTGGGAACAAATGCAATATTGTAGAACAAAAAATAAGGAAAATACTTTAGGTCTGACGAGCAGTGTTGGCCAGAAGTGTCACTAAACCAAAAAAGTGACATAAATATATATTTTTTTAAAACTTATGGAAAAAGGAGCAAATAAACCCAAGTTGGTGGCTGAAAAACAAGGGGTAGGTCCTCATAAAAATATAACCTTCCAGAAATGGCCAGATCTAGCAAGAAGTGTTACCAACTTCCAAGACCTTATAAACTTTCAGTGGATTGAGGAAACTGATTTGATAGAAACAATAGAGAGTTCCTAGTGGGTTTGGTTTGGCTTAGATGCGGCGTGACGTATTACACACAGACACTCTCAATCCGGCGCTGTATAAGAACGCTATAAGATAAGAACGCGCTGTATCCGATACAGCGCCATATTAGAGAGTTTTTGCTTCATGCGGGCGCACCGTGGGAGGCACCGTCCGTGGAAATTCAGCGGTCGATGATGACCGAAAAGGTACGAAGTTTCCCGAAGTTGTCGCGGTCGCCGTGCGTTCTCGAAGACCGCCCGTTTGAAGCGCTCTTCACACGGTCCCCTCCCGCGGTCGGGTTCCTGCCACCGCAAGATGCAACCCTTAGGTAGGTTACGCCCTGATAACAGTTATTACATTGTTTTGGTTTTGCGAATCGCAAGATTTCTTTTACTTTCTTCTTCAATTCTTGCCAAAACATACTTTAAAAATGAGTACCTACCTCACATTGAAACTAGGAACTTTAGGTTATTACAGAGCACTGCAATGGAACTTCAATAGAGGTTTATTTAACTCTGTACAAAAATAAATGTATAGTTCCTTCATGCGAAAAGTAATTTTAAAATGAAAAACATTGCCTTACACACGTCGAATTTTGAGGTCCGAATATAATCACGAATGATGTTGGTAGTTCACTTGATCATAATTTCATTTGAAATTTCACTTGATTAATAGTGAAAAAAAAACTGATCTAAAAATGTGTTCAGGCAATAACACATTTAAAACTCATTCTTACCCATGTGCAATTTTTAAAATATAATAATTTTCCCGAGTTTATTGTCATTTATTATATTTCAAAATATAAGTATTTATTAATTAGGTGTAATACCATACATGAACTCTGAACATTTTGGGACTTAGAGAAAAACTTATAACAAAAGATAGGCCTAAAATATCATCATTCTTAGTCATAATATGACTTAGAATATTTCTTTATTTATTCTTATATAGAATATTTTTTATAAAGAATATTTTTTATAAATTATAAATTATTATAAATAAATTATTTATAAATAAATTTTATAAATTATAAAAATTATAAATATAAAGAATATTTTTTTATTCTTAGTCATAATATGACTTAGTCATAATATGACATAATATAGCATATTATGCTATACCTAAAATGCCAATTGTGTTCATGAGTTTATAAGAAGTTTGCCAACAATTTAATTGTAATTGCAATTTGATAGTAAAATTAATAATTAGGTATGCATCAAACTGAATATACAAGGTGTTTCACGAAAAAGTTACACCCCCTTCATTTCCCCAAAATACAACGTAAAAACGCTGCAAACTATTACACAACGGTTTATTATTTTTATTTTTATTTATAGATCACTCGTCTACAAAATCACCAACCATCCAATAAGAGGAAAAAAAGAAAAAAAATCAAAAAATTTTTTTCTAAAAATCAAAAAAAAATCAAAATCACCAACCATCGATCGCATTTTGGTCAACTAAAATTTGAACGGAGTTGAGGCCTCTTTTGCGATTCACACTCGTGTTTTGATTTATTCGATTTATTTGGTTGATTCGTATGGAGCGAACGGTTTGTCCTACAGAGCTCCGCGTGGTCTCAAAAAATTCTAAAAATTCCATAGAATCTTAAATTGAAGGAAAAACAATACCTTTATATCGAATTTTTTTGAGTTAGGGCGTTTTCAAAATTTCAAAATTGATTTTGGAACCCTTAGGAGTGACCTACATCAACCAAAAGCTTCGGGGAACAACTAGACCCCAAATGGAGCATACATACCAAATTTCATCAAAATCGGTCAATGCTAAGTGGCAAAAGTGCCGCATACGGCGGACGGACGGCCAAATTTTTATTCGATTTTTGGATTCTACGTACCTTGAAACGTAAACCATCAAATTCTGAGGGGGTGTTAAAATATTTTTTTTTCTTGGTCGATTTCAAAGGTTCATTATTGAAAATAATAAACCAAAATTGGGACCAACGCTATTCTACATGATTTTTGGTGAGAAATCCGGGAAGAATATTTTCGCGCAAAGTAGAAAAGTCAAATTTAAATACGGATGACACCCTGTGGTTCAGAGTCAAAAAATGATGAAAAAAGATGTGCCACAGTATTTTTCCTGAATTCCTTACAAAAAACCATGAAGAATAGCGATGGTCCCATTTTTTCACGCTGAATTTTGGGGAAATGAAGGGGGTGCAACCTTTTCGTGAAACACCTACCATTAATACCCAGAATATTGTTTGGTCGGAAAAAAATTGAGATAGGATTATATAAAAAACCTATAAAAATATAATTTTGAGGATTTGTGAGGGTGAGGTCATGAGTAAGGTATCGCTTTCTTCTAGAAGAATGATGAATTTAGGATTGCAAACAACTGAAGGTTGAATGTGAATAGTCGTTCAGAATTCCTCAGAATGGAACCAACTGAGTTGGTTCATCACTCAGGTAACAGAGTTTTCCAAAATCTCAGAAAGAAATCAACTACATATAATTTTAATTTTAGGCGTTCTACTACAGATATTGCATTCTCTCAAAGTAGGAAATGACGCGGCATTAATTTAAATTTGAGAGGAAAGAAGGAAATTCCAATAAAATTATCACCTGATATACAAACTTGAAATAACTTTGATGCTTGATCACTGGAAACTAGGTTTTTGTAGTTGGTTCCATTCTGTACCTTCCACTTCAGTAAGAACGAAAATGGTGGCCAACTTCTCAGACAAGGTCTCTTGGTGTCAGGTTATGATAACAGAATCCACGGAGCGTCCCGTTTCTATGGTAACAGTCACGGTCCCGTGGTAAAAAGGAGTGGGGAGGTTAGCATCAACTCTAGTTTTCCGTAGCTTCACGTTCACGGGAGCTCGCCACCGTGTGAAGCAAAAACTCTCTATTATTACAGTAGAATACGTCACTAGGAGGCAATCTGGCGCGCCATATTGAAAACATGGCCGGATGAGTGTGTGTGTAATACGTCACGCCGTATCCAAAACCACTAGGAACTCTCTTATGGGTGTCCCGCATCTTCCTCTACTTACCTTGATGTCAAGAGATAGTTCAAATGTTTCCTTCACGTCATCTCCACGAGTGAGAAGTCTCCCAGAAACGACTTCAGACTGGATCAGAGAGCTAATGGCGAAAGGTAGCGGAGCACTAGTGCTTAGAGGATCCACCTAAATGGAAGGAGAAACGTCAATTATCAAGGTGTAAAAATGGCTCGAAAGAAGAAAAGTTATGAATACTATAATGTATGTATACAGTAAGTAGTTTCACTATTTTCGTACGCTACGAGTTCACGAGCAGTGTGTTTGACTTTGACCCATCTGATGAATAGCTTCCAGGGAATTTTGTCTAGAAAACAACCATATCGGACAAGTCTGAGACCCTTATTTGATACTATTTCGAGACATACCTAGGACTCACGAAACGTTTGAAATTTCACATTGACTGGTCCAATTCCTTGCTTTCAGGCTTCAATGATCGGAGATCAGCTAAGAAATGAGGAAACTACTCGTACTACAGAGGCAGCAATCTACTGGGGATCCTCCTCGTCAGCAGACTCCAGAACTCCGTCAATCTGGCAGGACCAGACGTCTTCTGGGATACCTCAGAGGCTACGAGATGTAAGCAAGCAACGGTTGTTTGATGTACTATTTGATGGTAATTTGAATTCTTAGTTTTATTGTGTGCTCTTCATTCTAGCGGGGGAGACTGTCATAATTCTTAATTACTAATTTCCTGTTGACAAGACTGTTAGGCCCTGCTAGAAGTCCTTTCTAGGAAATACACCAGTTGTTCTAGTTATCAAAAGCCCTGTGTCTCGGGTCTCTACACTTCCTACTCTCCCATTCTAACAATCACATTACGTACATACATGTACATATCAAGCTGAACTTAATAGAGAGTTTTTGGAAACCACTAACGGGCCCGTGGAACCTCTCCACAAAGCACGGAGTTCGCGGGTGACGATGGATTTGCCTCCCGACATCAGCGGGCGACGATGAAAGGGTGCCCCCAGACAGTCACCCGTTCCTCGAGGCCCACTGTGATGAGCGCCTCCATTCCCCCCCCTGTCCAAAGTTAACGTCCTTCCTCCTTCAACTGGGTAGCATCCTCTGTTGCTCGCGCTAGTCTCCTCCCACTGGGCTAAAAGCTGAATCTGGGAGCCCGAGAAGCGTTCTGATTGGTGGAGCTCTAGGGCGTAGTTATAGCGGAAAGAAACAGATAGCGTTCCTGATCACTTGTTCCCAACCTCATCACAACAAGTCCCCTTGTTTATCACATATTTTTCTCCTTGGTGCGTTACCGGCTGCATCTAAGTAATTAATTTGATAACATTCAGTTATATTCGCGATATGTACGAAAAAATCGAGCGATTTTCAATAATACACTAGGTTTCAAACGTTTCTTTGGGTGGCAGTTGTCAATTGAATATTTGAACTACTGGCGATAGGGACAACAACAATTGCATGAGGAACTCTGAAAATACCTTTCGCCTCGATTGGTTTTTCCAAGTAATTTTTGCAAATCTAAATGATGATGAAACGAAAAGTTATCAATTTCTGGTCATTCGAAAGGATTTGAAAAGAAGCGGCATGAAGTGTGGCCTCCCCCTCACCGCCACTTCCGTAGTAGTTCCTCAATCCTAGCTGAAAGTAGATAGCGCAACTGAGGCAGCCTCAAAAACGCTTGCACACCATTTTAACGTTGGCTTTCTTCTCTGTTAACTTGTCTCCGTTACTCTGTGTCTCCTCCTAACGGGGCCCGTGAGATTTTGGCACCAAAAACTCTCAAATGAATACAAAATGACCGAAAAATTGTACCTCTCTCTTGAATACGGACTTATTTTATCTGACAGCTAGAGATGTTCTGGCCCAAGTAACAACTTTCTGTCTCCCTGAAGGTTGTATTATATCAGAATAAACTTCAAAACGTGTCCATCAGATCCGAAAATTCCTATGACACTTTCTACAGGTAAAAATATCATAAAAACTGATGACAAATCAGTCCATTCTCTTACCAAATCGATTTTCTGAATCTCCGAAAAGACGACATCAATGAAGGGAACTGGTACGGGTGGCAGCTTCAAATCCACGTGAGGTTCGAAAATTAACGTCGAAAACTCCATGTCAATTGTTTACATAAAACCCGATGCGAGTAAAATTGCGTCGAACGTTAATAAGTTCCTAATTAAAACGGATTACAACATTACTAATGTTGTAACATAAGTCAACGTAAATTCCTTAACATAAAAGTTAATATAAATGATAACGACGAAAACAACAAGTTGTTGTTGTTGTTGTCAACAACGGAAGTGTGAGTGAGTGAGTGATTCTCCAATTTTACTGCCATGGAAGTCCGTGGTAGGCATCAATCGTGTCAACAACGGAAGTGCATGACAAGGTTTCTTCTTCTACTTCTTCTTCTTGTTCGGATATTACTGTTCTGAGCCACGCCGGGTATTAGATTTTTCAGTTTCATGGTTTATTTGGATATGGTTGATTAATATAATATATATATAAAATAATATATTAATATAAGGAGCATATTTCGAATGTTGATGGCGATGAAAATCTCAGAGGTTTTTGAAGAATGCTTTGAACAAACCAAACATGAAGACACTTCTGCCTCAGGCCTGTCTTTCCGGGAGCCCCGGTCGGCCATTCTCGCCTTCCGCCGTTTCTCTTCGCATTGACCTTCATTTTATGGTTATGTTGGATGAATCTTTGTGCGGCTCAATCAACAACAAAATTATTATGCTGTTAGTTACCTTCCGACCAAGAAAGGTTGATTGGTTCTTACAATCGGTTGAACGCATGAAATTTTACTTGAAAACGCTGCAAATTGGATTGCTCTGGGGCTTAATATTTTTTCAGTTTGTGGTATAGGCACTTAACAAGTTATTTAAATAAAATTAGTCATTGTGATTTGAGATATACCTACTTCACGTACCTTCATTATATCCAAGTAATAGCCGTTGCAGGTAGTAACCCAATATTCTTTTCTTTGAAATTGGGAAGGAATTTTGCGTAGACGTGGAGCATTAGGAAGCAAATGCCATATGGACAAGGCACAGCATCTCCCAAGCCTTACATAAAGAAGGAATGAACATTGCCTCCGTGCCTTGACATGAATACCTACTTGATGCCATACTTCCTACTTTGGAGACCATGGATGACCTCTTCTTCTTCTAAGTAAGTAATTAATTGCCAAAACGGCTCTACTTTTCCTTATTTCAACTATTTTTATCCCCTCTAGCCCCCTCCTCCCGAATCGCAATGAAAGTGTTTGGTTCCTTATGACGCGGCTACTATCAGTTCGGGGGTGATGATTTTCACAGGGGACCGTCTACGACTTAATCCGCATAATCTCTAAAAATTTCATTAGAATCGGATAGAAAATGTGGAAGTTATGGCTGTTATAAGGAATCACGTCTGCGCATGCGCAGCGGCTACTACAAGTCAAGGGGTGATGATTTTCATAGGGGACCGTCTACACGCCAACCCGCACAATCTTTGAAAATTTCATCGAATTCGGACAATAACTTCGTATAGTTATGCCGGTTTCATATGATTATGCAAGGATTTCATGACAGACACAGACAGACAGACACGGAACCAAAATTGTTCAGAAAAGTCTGAAACGTAAAAAGCGAGTGGAAATTTCGATTTTGGAAAACTTTTTTTGAACCTTGAAAAGTAACGTAAGTAGTTCCACTTCCTTTAGCTTCCGCTTCCTTGGTAGACTCGGAAGCAAAATTTTAATTCTCAAAAAGGTTTATCTAATTCAAAATGGTAGGAGGATTAATTCATTGTAAACGCTCCCTTTGAAAGATTCAGGACAACTCCGCACACAATTTTCTTGATCATTTTTTTCATTCGTCGTTCCAATCTCCATTAGCTCAAACTCCAATCTTCAAGCTACCTAAGTATTCAATATAATATCACCATTAAATTGGGTACTTGTGCCAAGTTGTCTGAACATTCACCGTTGTGCGTTTTTTTTTCTTAGAAAAAATTCTGTTTATTCATAGAAAAATTATTCACTAAATATCTTGTGTGTATTTTATTTCATCATTTTAATTTTCAAATTACACATCCAACAATGGACATATCCTTGGTTTATTGTTTTTCCTTCTAAGGGAGACATTTCTTCGTGCACTTTCGAGAGATTGAATAGGTAGTTTCTGCACCTCAATTTTTCTCCTAAAAAACCGATCGCACGTAATATATTTTAGAAATTTATATAAACACGTAATAAATTAAATGATAAACAATTTGAAATCACGGCCTAAAGTCGAACCATCGGCCTTCCAGACTAATGATTCTGGCAGTCTATTTACCGAATTTGTTTATCGATCTCGCATAACGCTTTCCGATTTTATGAACCAAAGATATAAAATGTCAAAAGAATCTAACGACGTCTTATCAGACTCGATGTCTTTATTAGGGAAGCGCCTTCTCGATTTGAACTTTTTCCCTATTTCAGTTCTTTGTTTCAACAAGAAATCCACTGTTACCAAGGGAAGTACAATCTTCGTGTCCCTGATATCGCCATTTAACATTCCTTGAATCTCAATTGCAATCTTCGACCAACTAGAGGGAAAATAAGAAAGCCATGAAGTCATACGACCTTGAATAAATTAAAGCTTCATAATTTTCTCTCGTCATTTTTAACGGTCCCGTTTGCAGGATGTGCTAGAAATATGGCGAAGGCTGCCATCAATCATCGGTTTTGTTATCGAAATTAGAAAGGCGTATTTTTATTACTCACCTCAGTACGTACTTTGATTGACACATACGCACTTGTGAGCTCACTTGTTGGTGAACTTCAGGTGAGCACACGTGGATGTTATTGCTATGTTACTTACCCACTCTTTTTTCCAATTCCCAACTAATTAATTTCGTTTATTACTAAATTCGATTTATTTGTGGCGTGAAAACAAAAGTGAAAGTAAAATAAATGTACTAAAATATCCACTGGACTTATGTAATAAAATTAATTAGGTCAATTAGGTGCCTGTACTAACAAATTGGCAGTAATTCCTGATACAAAAGAACTATAGGTATTCGATAGGTATTTATTACAGGAATTCGATACTAATCTAATTATCATAATACCCGTGGAAAAAATAATACAAGGAACCCACCTACACCTATACTACCTAAACTTTGCGGTTCGATACAAAAAAAAAAAAATAAATAAATAAAAAAATAAAAAATTAAATAATAATAATAATATTATTAATATATTAATATATTATATTAATAGTTTTAGGGAACGAAATATAAATTTGATTTTTTCTATTGTGTTTTCCGTACCTACTTAAAGGCATATTCTTCTCTGCACGACGAAATTGTTCCAAATGTCCAATTGTTCATTTTCTAAGTTTTATACATTTCTTGATGTCTATTCAGAGATACAGCAGTGGAAAACTGTATAAAACTTACTAAAATTATTTATATATAAGGCAATCAAGTAACAGACAATTCAACTTCAGATGAAATATTACAAAATACTAAACAATTTACCACAATGTTAGTAAATTAAAATATCAAAACGTCCGCCAAGTGGGTGTGGCACATAGCTTCCTCGTATCCATAACCCAATTGTATAGATGATCCGATACCCCCCACTATCACAACAAAAGTTATGGCTGTGGGAAGGAATTCATGACAGACACGGAACCAAAATTTTTCAGGAAGGTCTAAAACGTAAAACGCAAATGGAAATTTTGATTTTGGAGAACTTCTTTTTTTAAACCTTGAAAAGTGAAAACAAAGCTTCCGCTACCTCGGTAGACTCGGAAGCAAAATCAAGTTTTCTGCGTGTTTCAAATTATCAAGAAGAAAGATAAATATTATGGTGTCATGAAATATGTCTTAAGGATACATAAAATTCAATTTTTTACCGACTCGAATGCGTTAATAGTAGTAATGTAGGGTGTTGAATCGTCTTTAGCTCCTTTGACGGTCAATTATGCAAGACGTGCAGTAGTTTTGTGTATTGCGGGTTCAAGAGGACAGAAGAAAACGTATCGCAGGCGTTCGTTCCACTCTTAGCTCCTCGAATTCTGGTTTAGAAAGTCCGATAATGAAGAAATTATTTGCAATTTGAATTAGTAATCTTAGAGATTTAAATTAAAGATTGGAAAAGGAACCATTAAAATAAAAGAGGACATTGATTAGGGAGATTTTACTACGCATTTTCGACACTGAATCCGAATTCCGAATTGGAAGGTGTTCATAGAATTTTCAAAGATAAACATACCTTCATCGAATACTTAGTGCATTTTCTATAAAATGCCAAAATTCTCGTAATCAAATTCTATTCTAAATAAGGACGACTAGATAGCAATAGTTCTTCGTCGAATTCGTGATATCATATGGAAAAAAATGATTTCCTTGAAAATTCTAAGCATAGAATGTTTTCGGATGGATTTTTTAAATTGGGGGACCCAAATTTGGTTTGACGAATACAATGTACCTTCGGTAGTAAAAAATCTAATTCGACTCTGGTTTTTTTAAAGAAATAATATGATACGTTAGAAGTAATAGTCTTACATTGCACCAGTGCATCAATTGTTACGCTGAATACATCCATTCTTAGGTGTTTAGCCAGAATGTTGACGATAAAGTAATTCAGTGAGAATAATTGGGGTAGTAAAGTACTGTACTGGTAATGAAATATTACCTATAAAATTAAGCTAATAATGCTGTCTACCTTGAACTTTTCGTTGTTGCTCATCTAAGTGTATTTATAATTGAATCGTTCATTTTGAAAAGGGGTTAGGTACCTATCTCCCATTCTCTAAATTTAAAGGAGAAGCAAAAAACTTATTGCTACGACTGCAATCCGTTGATCAGTTGAGAATCCTTTTTTCTCTAATTATGAATGTTTATCTCGGATATACAGGGTGTCCCATATGTTATCCACCAAACTTCGGGAGTTGTTTCTACAACTAATTTACAACAAAAAATGTCTCTTAGCAATTTTTTTAACGCCCTTATAATCCGACTTTTTTGACTTTTAAGATTTTTTTCGTGTTTTCGACCTTACACCTTTAGAACGGTCATAACTCCCTTAAATTGCACTCAAAAATTAAAAATGACACCGTTGGAAAGAGCGTGGAATGTCTCAATAGATGAGCCGTTGACAAATTGAGAAAAACTGAACGCTAGAGTAGTTTTTGGTTTATTATTTTCAATAATAAGCCTTTGGAATCGAGCAAGAAAAAAAAATTTTAACCCCCCCTCAAAATTTGATGTTTTACGTTTCAAGGTACGTAGAACACGAAAATCGAATAAAAAAATTTCCGTCCGTCCGCCGTACGCCGTACGCCGTACGCGGCACTTTTCTTAGTTACCATGGACCGATTTCGATGAAATTTGGTATATGGGCCCCATTTGGGGTCTAGTTGTGCCGCGAAGCTTTTGGTTGATGTAGGTCACTTCTAAGGGGTGGAAATTAAGGGTTGAAATTTTCAAGAGTGCCCTAGCTCGAAAACTCTCGAAATAAAGGTATCGTTTTTTCACTAATTTTAAATAGTACTGAATTTTTAAAAATTTTTGAGACCACCCGGAGCTCTGTAGGGCAAACCGTTCGGTCCCTACGAGTACTTGAAGGTTTTCCTTCGATAAAACAGAATCATGAGTGTGAATCGCAAAAGAGGTCTAATCTCCGTTGAAATTTTTTCTGACTAAAATGCGATCGCTGTTCATTTCTTCGATTTGTATACAGTTTTGCCTTCTGCGTAACCAGTAATCAAATTTCCATAATCAAAAGTCAATGGAGAATACTGAAGGCGCCTGAGTGGTCACTGATCAGCTGAGTGAGCTCCAAGGCCATTTCCTCTCCTGTTGAACGCAGGAACCTGAAATTTGAGAGGGCTGGTCAATTGAGAATGCTGAAGGCGCCTGAGTGGTCACTGATCAGCTGAGTGAGCTCCAAGGTCATTTCCTCTCCTGTTGAACGCAGGAACCTGAAATTTGAGAGGGCGGGTCAAAGGAGAATGCTGAAGGCACCTGAGTGGTCACAGATCAGCTGAGTGAGCTCCAAGGCCATTTCCTCTCCTGTTGAACGCAGGAACCTGAAATTTGAGAGGGCTGGTCAATTGAGAATGCTGAAGGCGCCTGAGTGGTCACTGATCAGCTGAGTGAGCTCCAAGGTCATTTCCTCTCCTGTTGAACGCAGGAACCTGAAATTTGAGAGGGCGGGTCAAAGGAGAATGCTGAAGGCACCTGAGTGGTCACAGATCAGCTGAGTGAGCTCCAAGGCCATTTTCTCTCCTGTTGAACGCAGGAACCTGAAATTTGAGAGGGCGGGTCAAAGGAGAATGCTGAAGGCGCCTGAGTGGTCACTGATCAGCTGAGTGAGCTCCACGGCCATTTTCTCTCCTGTTGAACGCAGGAACCTGAATTTTGAGAGGGCGGGTCAATAGAGAATGCTGAAGGCGCCTGAGTGGTCGCTGATCAGCTGAGTGAGCTCCAAGGCCATTTCCTCTCCTGTTGAACGCAGGAAGCTGAAATTTTAGAGGGCGGGTCAATGGAGAATGCTGAAGGTGCCTGAGTGGTCACTGATCAGCTGAGTGAGCTCCAAGGCCATTTCCTCCCCTGTTGAACGCAGGAACCTGAAATTTGAGAGGGAAGGTCAAGGGAGAATGCTGAAGGCGCCTGAGTGGTCACTGATCAGCTGAGTGAGCTCCAAGGCCATTTCCTCTCCTGTTGAACGCAGGAACCTGAAATTTGAGAGGGCGGGTCAATGGAGAATGCTGAAGGCGCATGAGTGGTCACTGATCAGCTGAGTGAGCTCCAAGGCCATTTTCTCTCCTGTTGAACGCAGGAAGCTGAAATTTTAGAGGGAAGGTCAAGGGAGAAGGTGGTGGTAGGGGCTATTGATGGAGAACCAGTGATCTATACAGAAGGGTGGTCTGTACAGAAAATAATAAACCTTTGAGCAATGATTTGCAGCGTTTTTACCTCAAACTTTAAAATTGGTCAATTTCTGTTTTTTTTTTTTTTCAAAAATTTTGATGATTTTTCTCCATGGAAACAAGGTATTTGTCAGAGAGGCTCAAAAGCTTAAAAACTTCTCCATTTCATCAGCTTTTCAACGGTCACCCAATTTTTAGTTTCACTGTGGAATTAGAGGGAGAAAATGGTGTTTCAATGCGAAAAAACGTGCATTTTTTCAACGAAATTGACGGTTGGACGGCTGGAATCCGGGGTCTGCCCCGCCGCCCCTCCTCCCAAGCACCATGTCCCCACGTCAAACCGTCGATTTCTTTGAAAAAAATACACGTTTTTTCGCATTGAAACACCATTAAATTTTTCTCCCTCAAATTCCACAGTAAAACTAAAAATTGGGTGACCGTTGGAAAGCTGACGAAATAGAGCAGTTTTTAAGCTTTTGAGCCCCTTGTTATTGTGATACCTTGTTTCAATGAGGAAAAATCATCAACATTTTCACCAAAAACAGAAATTGACTAATTTTCAAGTTTGAGGTAAA
Organism: Apolygus lucorum; assembly: GCA_009739505.2. Taxonomy (NCBI): domain Eukaryota; kingdom Metazoa; phylum Arthropoda; class Insecta; order Hemiptera; family Miridae; genus Apolygus; species Apolygus lucorum. The sequence continues at coordinate 26,332,442 of CM019172.2, forward strand.
AATACTACTCTAGCGTTCAGTTTTTCTCAACTTGTCAACGGTTCATCTGTAGAGAAATTTTACGCTCTTTCCAACGGTATCCTTATTTTTAATTTTTGAGTCTAATTTAAGGGAGTTACGACCGTTTGAATGGTGTAAGGTCGAAAACACGAAAAAATCTTAAAAGTCGAAAAAGTCGGATTTTAAGGGGGTTAAAAGAAAATTGCTAGGAGACACTTTTTGTTGCAAATTAGTTGTAAAAACTACTCCCTAAGTTTGGTGGATAACATATGGGACACCCTGTATACATGTTGTATTTGACAGTTTCAACCTATACATGCCCAGGAAAATGTATTTTCCTCGTGAGAGATGATCCCTTTTCATAGTGAACTAGGTTGTCACCGCAACATACAATGTTTCCTGTATTTAAAAACATTTCAAAATTTCAGTATTACACTCTCAGATGGTAAGAAAATATTTAAAAAAAAGAAAACATGACAAGGATGTTACTTGACCAAATGTTTATCTCATCCCAAACTTCCTTGTGTTCACTACGAATGTACAGGTATAACTTCCTCAGATCCTCGATTTTCTTTACATTAATAGGAATTTTTAGGGTGTAGGTAGGGTTGTTCGGTGGTTCAGGGATGAAGAGTCGAGAGTCACCTTGTGGTTTTTTAAACAAGCAAAACCACTCCTTGCTTGAATTGTGAACTGAAATTCGTAAAACTTATTCACAGCAATCAGAGTACAACGCCGGTTCATTTTGAAAAGGGGGCATCTCCGAGAGATGACCCTTTTTCAAAATGAATGCTAGGTAGACTCAAATATTTAGCCTTTCGAACGAGATTTGATTCTTTTTCAATAGAAATCAATGAGCCAACGCCCAAACAACAAGAATCCATTAAAAAAGCATTTTGTGAGAATATTAGACATGATCCCTTTTCAAAATAACCGATTCACTTATACAATTAGATGTGCTTTAATTTGGAAAATATAAATAAAATTAACTGAGTAAACAGCATCTGGGAAGAAGAAATTACTCGATTAATCGTAAAACCCCCGCATCGTCTCAAAACTTTTCACACCATCCGTCTCCATTTCGAGCCGCAACAATCATGCTGCACGACTGAAACCTATCAACATTCTTTATCTGTATCAATTAACACTTTTATCTAAATTACGACTATAAAACAAAAAGATATCACCACCCAAAAACGCTCTTCTCCGTTCTATTAGAAGGTACAATTTGTTCTAGTTAGCTCATTCGTGATACAAAAGACTATAAAAAGTGGGTACTCGGTTTATTAGTGTGAATCATTTTGGTCCTTCAAGCCGGCTCTTGGGGCCTAATATCCGTGAGAAAGAGGCTCGTGTATTAATTTGTTTGGACAATGGGCTGTCGTCTAGACTCATCTGGGCACTACAGGCTTCCTTTCTGTTTTTAGCTTGAGTTTTTTACTTTAGATGTTGGGAGTGACTCAGATGAGAGATATTTCGCATATGATCGTGCATGCCGAGGGTGCTAAAAGAGAATGAGTGACGAGAATTTTCGTGTAGAATAGAATTTCTGCAATGACAATTAGTTATGTTCAACATAAACTTCCTCTCATATTCGAAAAAAAATTGCCAAGTTGGATGGGCAGGGTAGGATCTTTGTAAAAATAACATGGACATAACATATACAGATCATACAGATATTGTCGTAGTAAACTGTTCGAATTATGTCGAAATTTTATGCCGACTACTCGGCTATAAAAACAACGAAACCACGTCAAACATAGTAACTTTATTTTGCGGAAATGTTGTTAGAATGACAAAATTTTGGACTGACTCCAGCGATAAAACACATTCTTGTCAAAATTACGACGTGATCAAAACGATTCATATTTTTGATGAAGTAAGTGTAATAAAAGTGGAGTAGAAATGAGCAGGTCAGTACCTACCTAATTAACAAAACAGCCAAATATAACTCACTCCTGCGAAAATGGAAAAATGAATTCAGACTTTACTGATGTTTAAAGTTCCACTTTCAAATTTCAGAGCATTTTCGAAGAAAACTGTTTTAATAGTTCTAAAATATAAACAACTAATACTACTTGATAGACAACTAATTTATTGTTAAATCAGGCTAACTCTCAAGTTCAAGTAAAATTGGTCGAAATTAAAAAAAAATTTGTTCCAAAAACCGGTGATCAATGAACCCTCATAGTTAGTAGTTCCAGTTCCAAGTGGATTTATTATTGTATTTTTTTGATTAATTATAATTTTGCCCGAAAAATGCAGAAATAAACTTAATTGAGTTTTCGTGTAATCGTTAAAAAATGTCATTGCTTGTTTATTGAAACAAACCACCCATGCTATTTTCATGTTCAGAAGCTCAAAGTTAGTCAAATTTGAGAAATTTCGAATGGCCCAATATCGTCAAACAAACAGCATTGGAAATGTATTTAGAATGGTTTTTAGGGGGAGAATCAAACTTGAATTATTATGGTCTCCTGAAAACGTGTGAAATTGCCGATTCGTTAGTTCTTGGGAGATAAAAAAATCGGTAGTCTGCCATTTTAGTGACGATATGTTCCAATTCGACAAACCGCAGTACGATTGAGAAGTTGTTTGCTATTATGTTGGCTAATTTTCGATTTTTCACACAGTTTATTGTGGCGACCCACACGAAATCAGTGAGCAATCATCATGGTGCCAGAAAAATTGGACAATTGGAAACTCATGTAAAGAAAATCACGAAATTGTCATGAGGCAAATCCTCACAAACCAATGTTATTACATCGGAATCTATCGAACATTTACAGTATAGATATGCCAGGGACGAGGAAATGACCATAGATGATCAAAGTAGTTTTTTATTAATTTTATTATTCTAAAAATGCATAAGCACCCTTCGGTGCTTGAAATCGGATGGAAAATGTATAAGTTATGGCTGTCAATGGGAAATCACGGTTGCGCGTGGGGAGTGGCGATGATTTTCATAGGGGACCATCTACAAGCCAACCCCCACAATCCCTGAAAATTTCATCATAATCGGACTACAACTTCTTATAGTTCTGCCCGTTATAAGGATTTCATGACAGACACACAATAGACTGACATGGAACCAAAATTGTTCTGGAAGACCGAAAATGTAAAACACGAGTGGAAATTTTGATTTTAGAGGTAATTTTTCTCAACCTTGAAATGTGCAAACAATGCTTCCGCTACCTTGGTAGACTCGGAAGCAATTCATGCAAAGGATTTCAAGGGTAACAAAGGTGATTCTACTCTTGCAAGTCTTCTTAGTGAATCCAACCATAACTTTAGTTTTAATCTGACTATGAGACAGTATGAAAGAATTTCCTCATTTTTGCCCTAAGGAAAGTATGTTTGTTTGGATGAGCTTGAAAAATTCGGAATTGTTATGGTAGGAGTAAGATTCTCTTACGTAAAGTAGTTACGTTAAGGGAATGAGGTAATTCCTCAATATATTTCACCACTACTTATTGGGTCATAGGTACAATAGCTTGGTTTTCCTCTCTGAAGAGAAATACATTGTTACTCTGGCCAATTTTTGAGCCCCTTTCCACTTTGTTCGCTTTGATTGGCATTAGATGGTCTTTCTTGTCCTTCTCACTTCTCAGAGTTATTGAGGTTTTAATTATTATCGCTAATATCAGCATCCAACTGTTTGGATTCATATTTCCCTTCACTTTCTTGACCAATTGGATTCGAGTCCCCCTTCGCCTTTTCTTTCCGATTCATTCTTTCGTAGTTTTGTAATAAGTGGGCGTGATTCCTGGGCCCCACCAGCCTAAAGAGCCCATCATGGCCACGGGAGCTTTGAGGTTGTTTCCCATATTATCCAACAAGAGATGGATTGAAGGGGGGGTCTGTATGGGGATCAGAGAGGCAGGTCAGTCCCCCCCCCCCCCTGGCAACTCATGTGGTCCCGTGGAGGCCAATTCAAGAAGGCACCACACGAAGGACGTCGCCGAACCTCCTCCTTCCTAATCTCCAAATGACTAATTTAGCTACTACGATGGACAACTTGATTGGTTTTGGTTCATTATTTTCAATACTTAACATTTTGGAATCGACCAAGAAACAATTTTTTTTAAACTCCCCTCAAAATTTGTTGGTTTACGTTTCGAAGTACCTATGTAGAATCCAAAAATCGAATAAAAATTTGGCCGTCCGTCCGCCGTTCGCGGCACTTTCCTCACTTAGCATTGACCGATTTTGATGAATTTGGTAAGTGGGCTCCATTTTGGGTTTAGTTGTGCCCCGAAGCTTTTGGTTGATGTAGGTCACTTCTAAGGGTTGAAATTTTGAAAAAGCCCTAACTCAAAAAATGTTGATATAAAAGTACTTATTGTTTTTCCATCAATGTAAGATAGTATTGAATTTGTAGAATTTTTAGAAACCACGCGGAGCCCTGTAGGACAAACCGTTCGTTCCCTACGAGAATTTAATGGTTGGACTTACGATAAATCAGAAACACGAGTGTGAATCGCAAGAAGCCTAACCTCCGTTCAAATTTTAGCTGACCAAAACGAGATCGATGTTTTTCTTCATGTTGGTTGGTGGTATTAATGGCAAAGCCGTGTTCTTCACAGACGAGTGATCTATATAGAAAAATAATAAACCTTTGTGTAATAAATGCAGCGTTATTTACTTAATTATCACAAAAAATATCCCACGATTTTAAAAAACACTGGGTAGAACTTAACAACGCTGAAAAGTACTACACAACGGTTTATTATTAGTATTAACCATCTGCCTACTTGCAATAAAATCTGTATCCTGTTTGGTTGCAAAGAATGCACAACTTAGTGCTTCACAAAACTCATTTCAATGAAACGATCAATGCTCGCATTTAATAAGCTGAAATCTGAACGGAAATTAGGCCTATTTCCTATAATGAACAATCTTTTTGGATTCAGTTGTGGTTTTGTGATTTAGTTCTATTCCAACCCTTGATTTCTTAGAGGGAGAGAACGGGGTTTTTTCTCTAAGTAACAGTTCCCACCTTCCATAAACCTAGTTGTAAAGTAGACCTACTGTTTTGGTTGCAGCAAGTGTCCGACTCTACTAGATATAAGATGAGATCAATAGGATAAGTAAACTCGAAGGACCACCTCAGTATGAGGAAAAGAGATAGATAAGTAATGTATGTGGTGCTGGGTGCTCAGATGAAACACAAGATTGAATTGATGAAACATCAACTAATAAATAATTTATTCAATAAATATAGCAAAGATAGAAGGGAAATCAGTGCTCAAGTGGTTCAGGTGGGTGGTAGGTAGGTACTTATTGCTATCTGTCCCTAAGTGGCCACTAGAAATAATACAGATTGTTGACTGGAAAGAGCTACTTTGATGACTATAAGAAGTTACTATGAAGATTAGACCATTTACATATTTATGACTACAATTCTTATCTGTATGATGAAGTAGTCCATGTGGTGGTTTCCCAGAGGTCCAACTCCAAGACAACTCCAGTGGTCCAGTGGTAACTCCAGTGGTCCAGTGGCAACTCCAGTGGTCTATTGGTAACTCCAGTGGTCCAGTGGCAACTCCAGTGATGTATGTTGCAATAGATGTCCAGTAGGTAGTTGGTAGGAAAAATATCTGGTAACCTCACAGAGGTGCTCCAACCAAGATATAAGGATGAAGCCAAAAAAATGCAATGGCACACCAGTTTCTGTGGTTTTTAAGACACTACACAAAAAACTGAGCAGGATAGGACCGTTTTATGAAGTGGATGGAGCACAGAACAAGTGATAAACTTGGAAAACTAATTTTTTCTTGGAAGCATGGCCACACTTTCAGGAACAGAACAGAACATGAATGATGGCAAGATGTCTGCCACAACTGCTCTTTCAGAAGGCTCTCAGGGTTGATCAGAGGCTGGCAGGTGGAATCTGGTGATGAATTGGCGAGAAGGTCTTGTACATTGATGCAGAAAATTACCTTATAATATTTAACTATATAATAAATTACTATAAAAATATAACAATAAGTAAATGCCTAGAAACCCATGCAGAAAAAAATACATGGATATTATACATGGATGTAATTATGTATTCATCCACTCGATGACATCCATAATGCGGCAGAAGGAAGTTATCTCAAATGTGGTAAACCTACTCCACGGCGATAAGAGATAAGACTCAACCTTTTGTTTTTATTGTAAATAGAAAATGATGAAGCTATGGAACAAAGAGGAGGAAAATGGGTAGCAGTGAGTTTTTTTGTGATGTTTAGTGCGGAAAAACGTGAAATTGGTAGATGGATTGGAGTAAAAGTGAGTGAATTATTGTATGGCCAGGTTGGGAATGATAAGTAAGTTCGAACACTAGTGCTCAAAAGAGCTGTGTCCGGACAAAGCTCGAGTGTCCACAACACGATTGAATGTTATTACATCGGAATCTATCGAACATTTACAGTATAGATATGCCAGGGACGAGGAAATGACCATAGATGATCAAAGTAGTTTTTTATTAATTTTATTATTCTAAAAATGCATAAGCACCCTTCGGTGCTTGAAATTGGATGGAAAATGTATAAGTTATGGCTGTCAATGGGAAATCACGGTTGCGCGTGGGGAGTGGCGATGATTTTCATAGGGGACCATCTACAAGCCAACCCCCACAATCCCTGAAAATTTCATCATAATCGGACTACAACTTCTTATAGTTCTGCCCGTTATAAGGATTTCATGACAGACACACAATAGACTGACATGGAACCAAAATTGTTCTGGAAGACCGAAAATGTAAAACACGAGTGGAAATTTTGATTTTAGAGGTAATTTTTCTCAACCTTGAAATGTGCAAACAATGCTTCCGCTACCTTGGTAGACTCGGAAGCAATTCATGCAAAGGATTTCAAGGGTAACAAAGGTGATTCTACTCTTGCAAGTCTTCTTAGTGAATCCAACCATAACTTTAGTTTTAATCTGACTATGAGACAGTATGAAAGAATTTCCTCATTTTTGCCCTAAGGAAAGTATGTTTGTTTGGATGAGCTTGAAAAATTCGGAATTGTTATGGTAGGAGTAAGATTCTCTTACGTAAAGTAGTTACGTTAAGGGAATGAGGTAATTCCTCAATATATTTCACCACTACTTATTGGGTCATAGGTACAATAGCTTGGTTTTCCTCTCTGAAGAGAAATACATTGTTACTCTGGCCAATTTTTGAGCCCCTTTCCACTTTGTTCGCTTTGATTGGCATTAGATGGTCTTTCTTGTCCTTCTCACTTCTCAGAGTTATTGAGGTTTTAATTATTATCGCTAATATCAGCATCCAACTGTTTGGATTCATATTTCCCTTCACTTTCTTGACCAATTGGATTCGAGTCCCCCTTCGCCTTTTCTTTCCGATTCATTCTTTCGTAGTTTTGTAATAAGTGGGCGTGATTCCTGGGCCCCACCAGCCTAAAGAGCCCATCATGGCCACGGGAGCTTTGAGGTTGTTTCCCATATTATCCAACAAGAGATGGATTGAAGGGGGGGTCTGTATGGGGATCAGAGAGGCAGGTCAGTCCCCCCCCCCCCCTGGCAACTCATGTGGTCCCGTGGAGGCCAATTCAAGAAGGCACCACACGAAGGACGTCGCCGAACCTCCTCCTTCCTAATCTCCAAATGACTAATTTAGCTACTACGATGGACAACTTGATTGGTTTTGGTTCATTATTTTCAATACTTAACATTTTGGAATCGACCAAGAAACAATTTTTTTTAAACTCCCCTCAAAATTTGTTGGTTTACGTTTCGAAGTACCTATGTAGAATCCAAAAATCGAATAAAAATTTGGCCGTCCGTCCGCCGTTCGCGGCACTTTCCTCACTTAGCATTGACCGATTTTGATGAATTTGGTAAGTGGGCTCCATTTTGGGTTTAGTTGTGCCCCGAAGCTTTTGGTTGATGTAGGTCACTTCTAAGGGTTGAAATTTTGAAAAAGCCCTAACTCAAAAAATGTTGATATAAAAGTACTTATTGTTTTTCCATCAATGTAAGATAGTATTGAATTTGTAGAATTTTTAGAAACCACGCGGAGCCCTGTAGGACAAACCGTTCGTTCCCTACGAGAATTTAATGGTTGGACTTACGATAAATCAGAAACACGAGTGTGAATCGCAAGAAGCCTAACCTCCGTTCAAATTTTAGCTGACCAAAACGAGATCGATGTTTTTCTTCATGTTGGTTGGTGGTATTAATGGCAAAGCCGTGTTCTTCACAGACGAGTGATCTATATAGAAAAATAATAAACCTTTGTGTAATAAATGCAGCGTTATTTACTTAATTATCACAAAAAATATCCCACGATTTTAAAAAACACTGGGTAGAACTTAACAACGCTGAAAAGTACTACACAACGGTTTATTATTAGTATTAACCATCTGCCTACTTGCAATAAAATCTGTATCCTGTTTGGTTGCAAAGAATGCACAACTTAGTGCTTCACAAAACTCATTTCAATGAAACGATCAATGCTCGCATTTAATAAGCTGAAATCTGAACGGAAATTAGGCCTATTTCCTATAATGAACAATCTTTTTGGATTCAGTTGTGGTTTTGTGATTTAGTTCTATTCCAACCCTTGATTTCTTAGAGGGAGAGAACGGGGTTTTTTCTCTAAGTAACAGTTCCCACCTTCCATAAACCTAGTTGTAAAGTAGACCTACTGTTTTGGTTGCAGCAAGTGTCCGACTCTACTAGATATAAGATGAGATCAATAGGATAAGTAAACTCGAAGGACCACCTCAGTATGAGGAAAAGAGATAGATAAGTAATGTATGTGGTGCTGGGTGCTCAGATGAAACACAAGATTGAATTGATGAAACATCAACTAATAAATAATTTATTCAATAAATATAGCAAAGATAGAAGGGAAATCAGTGCTCAAGTGGTTCAGGTGGGTGGTAGGTAGGTACTTATTGCTATCTGTCCCTAAGTGGCCACTAGAAATAATACAGATTGTTGACTGGAAAGAGCTACTTTGATGACTATAAGAAGTTACTATGAAGATTAGACCATTTACATATTTATGACTACAATTCTTATCTGTATGATGAAGTAGTCCATGTGGTGGTTTCCCAGAGGTCCAACTCCAAGACAACTCCAGTGGTCCAGTGGTAACTCCAGTGGTCCAGTGGCAACTCCAGTGGTCTATTGGTAACTCCAGTGGTCCAGTGGCAACTCCAGTGATGTATGTTGCAATAGATGTCCAGTAGGTAGTTGGTAGGAAAAATATCTGGTAACCTCACAGAGGTGCTCCAACCAAGATATAAGGATGAAGCCAAAAAAATGCAATGGCACACCAGTTTCTGTGGTTTTTAAGACACTACACAAAAAACTGAGCAGGATAGGACCGTTTTATGAAGTGGATGGAGCACAGAACAAGTGATAAACTTGGAAAACTAATTTTTTCTTGGAAGCATGGCCACACTTTCAGGAACAGAACAGAACATGAATGATGGCAAGATGTCTGCCACAACTGCTCTTTCAGAAGGCTCTCAGGGTTGATCAGAGGCTGGCAGGTGGAATCTGGTGATGAATTGGCGAGAAGGTCTTGTACATTGATGCAGAAAATTACCTTATAATATTTAACTATATAATAAATTACTATAAAAATATAACAATAAGTAAATGCCTAGAAACCCATGCAGAAAAAAATACATGGATATTATACATGGATGTAATTATGTATTCATCCACTCGATGACATCCATAATGCGGCAGAAGGAAGTTATCTCAAATGTGGTAAACCTACTCCACGGCGATAAGAGATAAGACTCAACCTTTTGTTTTTATTGTAAATAGAAAATGATGAAGCTATGGAACAAAGAGGAGGAAAATGGGTAGCAGTGAGTTTTTTTGTGATGTTTAGTGCGGAAAAACGTGAAATTGGTAGATGGATTGGAGTAAAAGTGAGTGAATTATTGTATGGCCAGGTTGGGAATGATAAGTAAGTTCGAACATACTCCCCCCCAATGTACAACCGCAGACATGCATATGTAGCGTTATGAATGGATGGAGTCCAAATGCAAGGGCACGAGCTTCACGGCAGGTCGCTTGAAGGTACTTTGTGCTGTCTTCAAGGTTACAACACGGACAACGCCGTCTGTCCCTGGATGGACTTCCAAGATCCTTGCGAGCGGCCAACATGTCGGAGAGGTGTTATCTTCTCGCAGAAGCACAAGATCGCCAATCTTCAGGTTAGGAGTCTTCTTGTCCCACTTCTGGCGGACTTGAAGGGCGCTGAGGTACTCATCAGTCCATCGGGACCAGAAATGCTGGATGCGCTGGCGGATAAGTTGCCACCGATTTAAACGGTTCTCAGGAACATCTGTAAGATCCAGTTCCGGGAGAGCAGTGATAGATTGTCCTATCAAGAAGTGTGCAGGAGTCAGCGGCTCTGCATCCTCAGGACTGTTGGAAATAGGCTGCAGCAGACGTGAGTTCAAGATTCCCTCTACTTTGGTGAATATGGTGTTAAGTTCTGGTAAACTATACGGATGGTTACCGAACGATTTGTATAAGAGGTCCTTCACTGATCGAACTGACACTTCCCAGCCACCTCCGAAATGTGGTGATGATGGTGGATTAAAGGTCCATTGCACACCTAAGTGAGCAGTGTGGAAAATGAGTGAAGACGTATTGCTTTTGTCGTTGAACCACTCAGCAACCTCCTTGATGTATCTGGCAGTACCTCGGAAGTTGGTCCCTCCGTCTGATACCATTTCCTTGGGCAGACCTCTTCTGTTAACGAAACGGTCAAAAGCGTCTAGGAAGCCTTCAACAGATAACGAGGTTGCCACCTCCAAATGGAGAGCTCTGGAGGACAGACACAGGAAGAGACAGAGATATGCCTTGCGAAAGTTTGATCTTCTTCCTGATGTTTCGCGGTACAGAAAGGGACCTGCAAAGTCTACACCTGACACCAAGAATGGTCTAACCCTGGCAAAACGGGATGCTGGTAAGTTGCCCATGAAAGGCATTACATTAGATTTTGAGAATCTGGTACATGTCAAACATTTAGACTTCAGATGCTTTACAAGGTTCTTAGCCTTGGGAATCCAATACTGTTGTCTTATGCTGGACAACAGAGCAGATGGTCCAACATGGTGATTAAGATGATGGTGATGGTTGACAATGAGGTTGGTATAGTTTGACCTTGCTGGTAGAAGTATAGGGTGCCGATGGTCAGGGGAGATTGGTGCATTAGCGAGACGTCCTCCAACACGAATGATTCCTTCAGGATCAAGAAATACATTAAGTCTACGTAGCTCCAAGGGCAAAAGGTTAAAGGAAGCTTCAGTGAAGACTGCAGGAAAGTAAAAATGTTGTAAAATACGTATATAATGGTGATTTGCTTGACTGAACTCCGACGAAGAGACAACTCCAATTGTGCGATGTGCCTTGAGGCGCTTGGGGATGCGACAGTTATTGATGAATCGGTTGATGTAAGCAATAATGCGAACAAAGCGAGTAAATGATGAGTGTCGACCAGCATAATCAACAAACTCCTGGCTAGCTGTTACCGACACAAGCACCAATGTTGTCCGCCTGAGCTCAGGAACCTCCAATCCAGATACATCAGTGGAAATGGGCCAGTCACTGATGGGTTGCTGACACCACGAGGGACCTGACCACCAAAGCAGGTGGTGCTTGAGTGCAGATGGTAGGACACCTCTGGAACCAACATCAGCAGGATTCTCACTACCCCTTATATGATGCCACCATTCAGGTTGAGTCACTGCATGAACCTGCTGTACCCGATTGGAAACAAAGGTTTGAAGAAGATGCGGAAGAGTTTTGAGCCAAGAGAGCACAATGGTTGAGTCTGTGAAGCAGAAGATCCTCTCAATGTTAAGGTCTCTTCTCAAATGGTCCAAAGATTGAAGTAGTTGCGCAAGAAGGACAGCTCCACACAGCTCCAGACGCGGAATAGTGATGGTCTTCAACGGTGCCAGTCGGGTTTTAGCCTTTAGGAGAGTAAGAGAGACTTCTGTACCCTGCGTTGACCTCAAGTAGATGACGGCGCAAAAGCCACTCTCCGATGCATCAGAAAAGCAGAGAAGTTGATAGTCAGTATCAGTTTTTGGGAGTGCACGAGGTATAAGGATTGATGACAGGTGTGGAAGGGCCTCAGTAAACCGTGTCCACAAAGAGCGGATGTCTGGAGAAACCTCCTCGTCCCAACCAATCTGTAACTGCCAGGTTCCTTGGAGAATACATTTTGCATAGAAGATAGCTGGAGACAGGAAACCTAGTGGATCAAAGAGTCTAGCAATGGTAGAGAGTATGGTACGCTTTGTAAAGCCTGTTGGTGGAACAGAAACCTCATATGAGAAACAGTCTGAATTTGGATCCCATCTCATTCCGAGTATTTTTGTGACAGCAGCTTCGTCAGCACAAAGATCAACAGGAGTAGCAGATGGCTCCCCAGCATTCAAGAGAGGTGGGTAATTGGAGCTCCATTTGCTAAGTTCAAAACCTCCTTTTGATAAGAGGTTTGTAAGGTCATCCCGTAGTTGCAAAAGTTGTTCTGGAGAATCAGATCCTGCCACAATGTCATCGACATATGTGTTGTGGACCAGGGTATCAGCAGCATCAGGATATTGCTCACGGTAATTATTTGCATGCTGGTGAAGGACACGCTGTGCCAGGTATGGAGAACACCGAAGTCCATAGGTGACAGTGTTCAGAGAGTAATACCGCACAGACTCACTATGATCAGAACGCCACGCTATCTGCTGGTAGCATCGATCAGCAGGATCCACCAAAATCTGTCGGAACATTTTGACGATATCGCAGCTGAAGACATATGTGTGTTTGCGAAAGTTGGACAGAATGACACTAATGTCTGTCTGCAACTTTGGACCAGGAAGCAAGTGGTCGTTCAAACTCCCAGTAGGAGTGCTGCAGCTGCCATCAAAGACAACTCGCAATTTGCGACTGTCACCATTGACTTTATAGATAGGGTGATGTGGAATGATGTAAGCTGGAGCAACAGAGGATAGGCTCATGTGTCCAAGCTGCTCATACTCAGACATGAATGCAGAATAATCCTCATGAAGCAAACGATCTTTGGACAAACGTGATTCCAAAGAGTACAAGCGATTTGAAGATTGCCGGTAATTCGGCTCAATGTTGGGTGGATAAGTTTTAAAAGGTAGGCGGACTACATATCGCCCATCCTCCTGACGATAATGAGTGGAGAGGAAATGCCTTTCACATTGTTCATCCTCTGGAGAGATTGCAGGAGTTGTGGATGATGGTTCCTCCAATTCCCAAAAACGTTCAATCAAAGGAACAAGATCATTGTGTGCCAGAAGCGATACTGCCTGATCAGCAGAAGTAGATGAGGATTCACTGCTGAATCTACCTATCACCACAAACCCAAAAGCAGATTGGATGAGCTTTGGACCATTGTCGTGAAGGGTTATTGGTACGCCAGTGATGATTTCTGGGTATAATTCGGCGCCAATAAGAAAGTTGATCGCTCCAGGCTCGATAAAGTGTGGATCACTTAAATCATAGGAGAGATAATCTTCCCACATAGGTGAAGAAAGAGCAGTTTGAGGTAGGAAGGGAGTTATAGAGGGTACAATGACAGCCTCAGTTTCAAAAAGATCAGATGAGTAACGATGCAGAAGAGATAAGTTAATCTTGCCCTTAATGCTTTGCAAAGGGGAATGGTTTACACCAGAGATAGCACTACGAAACGGTCGCGTGGATTTTTTGAGTTGCTTGGCACACTCCGTTGTAACAAAGGAGTATTGTGACCCTGGATCCAGGATGCCACGGAAGCGATGAGGATTTCCCTGTGCATCCCTGATCTGGGCAACTACGGTACCCAGTAGTACACCTGATGTGTTGGACGTACTGGCACCAGTGAAAGATGAAGGTGAAGATGTGGCGGTGTTAGCAGTGTCATTGCCACCAGCAGGAGGTATGGGAGAAGCAGTTGTAGTTGGGAGATGTAGATCAGAGTGATGCCTAGCACCACACTCCTTACATTTGTAAGGAGAGCTGCATTCCTTGGTGCGATGTTTGGGATGCAGAGAGTTCCTGCAACCTCGAAATTGCCTGAGCAAGTCGAGACGCTCAGCAGGAGTAGATGCTCTGAACTTAGGGCAACCAGATAAGCTGTGATCCTGGCTACAGATGAAACATGACCTAGAGCTAGGCGACTTAGAGGGACTTGATCTGCTTGGAACGGAAGATGTAGCAGCATGCGTCATCAACGCCTGGCGAGATTGTGAGAATTTATTAGGAGGCTTAGGAGGAGGAGCAGACCTAGGCTGTACCACATCATTGGGCTTAACAGTTTCCGATGTTAGACGTAATACATGGCATCGATTCTGAACAAATTGTTGCAGTGCAGGATACGTTGGAAATTCTGTCTCAACATTATGAATCTCAAAGGCCTCTCGGGTGATTGGATCTAATCCACGTAAAGCCAGTTCACAAAGTAGATATTTGCCAAGTTCAGGAATGGCCAAGTTCTCTAAGGAGGTAATGCTCTCCATGACAGTGGAAAGATATGACTGCAATGAGGCATTGGTAGGTTTGCCACTAGCAGCCTTATAGTTCAGCAAGCGGTCAAGATAAGTAGATGCAAGCTTGCGCTTGTCATCATACACCTTTAAGAGGGCAGCCCAAGCTTGGTCGAAGTTCTCCTCGGTAACTGCAATATGCTTAATAGTTTCGTAAGCAGGACCCTCTAAGTAGCTAACTAGGTAGTGGAAGCGCTCTGAGTTTGAAAGAGATGGCTCTTCTTTAATCAGGGATGAAAAGAGTTGCTTGAACGTCGGCCATTGTGACATGTCGCCACTGAAACGCTTGATTGGGATCTTCGGGAGGATTGTTCTAGCCTGACGGAGTGAAAATTGGGATGTATCCAGATTAGGGATGGAAGGCCTTGAAGGATCAGCAGGAGGAGGATTATTCCTAGCTGAGAACCTCATGTAATAACCCTTGGCTTCAAAATAGTAATTTTTAATAGCCCAAAAATACTTCTCGTCATCCTGACTGGGGAAAGAGGGGGTAAGATTATGGGATTCTGAATACTCAACTGCTTGTGACCAATAATCCTCGAAAGAATTCATGGTAGTCTCAATGGTAGACACCATTCCATTGAAAACAGTAAAATCAGGATTCTGAGAAACAGATAAGTTATAACCCTTGTTCCTAATAGCTTCAATTTCAGTTCCCTTACGCTTATAAAGGTAAGTGATTTTGGTTAAACCCCTAAGAGTAACGGTGGAATCATCATCAAGCCCCATTGTATATCACAGATAAATACTACACAGGAAAATTCAATTGGTTACCTATGTAGGTTATGAAATAGGTAGCAAAATAGATACCTAAAAATATGGAGAAGTACACACAATATAGAAAAAATATACTATGATCTATATGATAACTGAACCACTTTGACTAGAGCACTGATAATGATAAAAATGGTAGAGTTAGTGTGTCTACAACACTGATAAAGAGATGAGGTTAGCACCACACAGAAAAACTTGCAAATGAATGAGCTGATGCACTGGCCAAATCCGGCTCGAACCGACCACAAAATGTAAAGTAGACCTACTGTTTTGGTTGCAGCAAGTGTCCGACTCTACTAGATATAAGATGAGATCAATAGGATAAGTAAACTCGAAGGACCACCTCAGTATGAGGAAAAGAGATAGATAAGTAATGTATGTGGTGCTGGGTGCTCAGATGAAACACAAGATTGAATTGATGAAACATCAACTAATAAATAATTTATTCAATAAATATAGCAAAGATAGAAGGGAAATCAGTGCTCAAGTGGTTCAGGTGGGTGGTAGGTAGGTACTTATTGCTATCTGTCCCTAAGTGGCCACTAGAAATAATACAGATTGTTGACTGGAAAGAGCTACTTTGATGACTATAAGAAGTTACTATGAAGATTAGACCATTTACATATTTATGACTACAATTCTTATCTGTATGATGAAGTAGTCCATGTGGTGGTTTCCCAGAGGTCCAACTCCAAGACAACTCCAGTGGTCCAGTGGTAACTCCAGTGGTCCAGTGGCAACTCCAGTGGTCTATTGGTAACTCCAGTGGTCCAGTGGCAACTCCAGTGATGTATGTTGCAATAGATGTCCAGTAGGTAGTTGGTAGGAAAAATATCTGGTAACCTCACAGAGGTGCTCCAACCAAGATATAAGGATGAAGCCAAAAAAATGCAATGGCACACCAGTTTCTGTGGTTTTTAAGACACTACACAAAAAACTGAGCAGGATAGGACCGTTTTATGAAGTGGATGGAGCACAGAACAAGTGATAAACTTGGAAAACTAATTTTTTCTTGGAAGCATGGCCACACTTTCAGGAACAGAACAGAACATGAATGATGGCAAGATGTCTGCCACAACTGCTCTTTCAGAAGGCTCTCAGGGTTGATCAGAGGCTGGCAGGTGGAATCTGGTGATGAATTGGCGAGAAGGTCTTGTACATTGATGCAGAAAATTACCTTATAATATTTAACTATATAATAAATTACTATAAAAATATAACAATAAGTAAATGCCTAGAAACCCATGCAGAAAAAAATACATGGATATTATACATGGATGTAATTATGTATTCATCCACTCGATGACATCCATAATGCGGCAGAAGGAAGTTATCTCAAATGTGGTAAACCTACTCCACGGCGATAAGAGATAAGACTCAACCTTTTGTTTTTATTGTAAATAGAAAATGATGAAGCTATGGAACAAAGAGGAGGAAAATGGGTAGCAGTGAGTTTTTTTGTGATGTTTAGTGCGGAAAAACGTGAAATTGGTAGATGGATTGGAGTAAAAGTGAGTGAATTATTGTATGGCCAGGTTGGGAATGATAAGTAAGTTCGAACACTAGTGCTCAAAAGAGCTGTGTCCGGACAAAGCTCGAGTGTCCACAACACGATTGAATTTTATGGCTATCTTATTGGGACTTAGATTGTGCATTCCTCTTCTGGACAAAGCACCGAATGGCATTTACGATTTTTTGAGAGAAGACATAGAACCCTTCCAATTTTTCCGTTTTTAAGCCATTTTCAAAGTTTTTAGAGCTACAATCATGTATCCTTATGAATGAGTATGGTCCCATGATGTGGCTGACCCATTTATCTCAAAAGTGACATTTTTGGACATAACGCCTTTGTGCTTTAAGGTATCGATATAAGCTCGCTGTCGAGAACTCATCCACATTATACACTAGACAAGTAGTAAAGAAGTATCTGAAATACAATGGCAGTTATTATGGTTCCATCACTCAAAATTTCAAATTTACTAGACCGAAGTTCGATCTGACATCCTTCTGATTCTGTTCTATCATTGTTCTATTGAAACTCCTTGAATGCAGAACGAAGCGTTTCAGGCCAAACATGAACTTTCAGGATTTTGCACTGTGGCTGTCGGTTTTTCAAAAAAATCGTAAATGAAGTCTTTGGAAGAAATTAATTCTCGAGAGAAGTGAGAGAGCTTTTTCTGTGAAATAATTCAGGTAGCTGTGGAAGAATTTCAAACGTCACATGTTTTTGTTCTGTAGCAAACATCACCAGTGTAGCATCTCACGGCCATTATCCAGAAAGAGGGCTGCACTTTTATTGAAGACATAATTGAGGAGGTGATGCGCTTGACGATTCTCATCAGAATCGAATATGCAGAGCTACAGAAGAATGAACGAAACGGAATTTATCGCTTTGGTGATCTCGTCTGAAAAGATGAGAGAAAGAATGAAAATGCCTCCAAAGGAAAGAATGGGTAAAAAGGATCATGCATTGAGAACTAATCAGGCGAATGAGTTGTGATTCTTTGAGCTCCGTATGAATGTTATAATCAAATTAGAATGTGAATGTGGAAATTGTGAGATAAATTACTTAGAGATGAAGGACCGGTAGGGTTGAAGCAATATCCGGTATGGGGGGCTCAAGGTAGCACCCCCCATTGGGTATCCAGTACAATGTAGGGCGCCCTCCAAGTATTGCTCAAGATCTGCATAGGTGGCTTCACCCTATCCAGAAAGGGGTGTTTTGTTCCAATTGTTGAAGTCTGAAGGGGGAGATGTGAGGCCTAGACCTAGTTGAAAGGTTTGCTTCTCTGAAAATTCAGGACTCTTTTCGGGGTCCCAGTACCTTTTTTTTCGACCAAGAGTAACGCCTTGTCCTTTTCATGTCTAGGGTCCGGGACTTGGGACAATGGTGGAGGGTCTCAGACGGTCCACAGTCCTACGGCATACGACGGCAAGTTGCCCAAGATCACGTCAATAGGGTGATCAGGTATTCTAGAAGGGAAGAGGGGGTAAAAAAAAAAACATTTTTTGGGGTGGGAGATGGTGACATCTATTCTCACCTAGTCGCATTATCTTCGATTGTGCTCCTGTCAAACCCCTGTGAACCCCTTGACTTCTTGATGGACACCCTGGGACCACCCTTCACGGGAAATGAACTTCCTTTTACGTTTTTCCATACAAGTTTGAAGGGCTGAAGAACTTGGCAACAAGAGGTCTTAATAGAATGTTCTGGCCGATCTCTGCCCAAATACCAGCTGAAAGATTTCGGTCTACACTGAGGTGTGCCACATAGCTTCCTCGTATACAACACTATATTGTATCTACCTAAAGATCAATTCCCTACCTACTCTTCTCAATGAGTGATTAAGAATTATTCTACTTCCATGTCGATTTTGTCAGATTAAATAATAATTGCTCCAATTGATCGAATCACCATGAAATTCATAAGAAACACACAAATAACTGTCGGTATTACCATCATGAAATTCATAGGGAACCACCTAGAACTTAAGCACTGGGCTGAGTTACGCAATAAAATTCTATGAAAATCGGACCAATTTTGGTTTATTATTTTCAATAATGAACCTTTGGAATCGACCAAGAAATTTTTTTTAACCCCCCTCAAAATTTGCTGGTTTACGTTTCAAGGTACGTAGAATCCAAAAATCGAATAAAAATTTGGCCGTCCTCCCCCGAACGCCGTACGCAATACTTTCCTCACTTAGCATTGGCAGATTTTGATGAAATGTGGTATATAGGCTCCATTTGGGGTCCAGTTGTTCCCCGAACATTTTGGTTGATGTAGGTCACTTCTAAGGGTTGAAAAATAAAGTTTAAAATTTTGAAAACGACCTAACTCACGAAATTTAGATATAAAGGTATTGTTTTTCCGGCAATTTAAGATAGTACAGAATTTTTAGAATTGTTTGAGACCACACGGAGCCCTGCAGGACAAACCGTTCGTTCCCTACGAGAATTTAAAGGTTGGACTTACGATAAATCAGAAACACGGATGTGAATCGCAAAAGAGGCCTAATCTCCGTTCAAATTTTAGCTGACCGAAATGTGATCGATGTTTTTATTCAAGTTAGTTGGTGGTAACAATGGCAAAGCCGTGTTCTTTGCAGACGAGTGATCTATACAGAAACATAATAAACCTTTGTGTAATAATTAGCAGCGTTTTTTTCTACCTTTTGCACGAATTCAAATCTTTAAAGTTTTTAAGAGTGAGGAAGGAAAACACACTTTTACGACTTGTAAAAGTACGACATGACGTACGTTTTATGATTGTAAATCCCTATTTCATAGCTTGTTCAGATGCCTTACAAGACGACTAAGTTCTTTTCTTTTTCAATATGACTCCGACCTTTCTACCAGCTACTTAAATCAAAAATTCCGATCTTTGAGTTCAAGCGGCCGCTCTTGGCACCTCCTTTAGAGCTAGTCACGAATTCTACCTCCATCATTCATTCTCATTCCACCCCGAGTTACTGCTTATTACCGGGTCATTATTATACAGCGTACACGAACCGCGGCGCCTTCTCATCGAAATCATAAAAACACTCACCAACAAGGTGGAATAAAACACTTGAAAATGAACACAAAAAGCATATAATTTCGTTCTTTATGGTCCTTCGGCGTCTCATCATCGACCTCCTTTTGATTGACAGGTTTTCGGTAACAAGAAAGCCTATTTTTTACCTGGCCGATGGTTCGTAATTGAAAAAGGACCCCTGAACCCTATAAGAAACTCGGTTAACTCGATAATGGGAAGTTAACACAAATCTCGGAGTTTTTCAATCGTTTCTCCTGCCGTTTTCTCCAAACAGTCTCGACACGCAACATGAATTCCGGCTGTTATTGAATATAGGTGCTCATCTACCTCACTTCAAGGAATGTAAATTTGACTTACACTCGAGCCATTCAATGAGTTTTCACCGTACAGGTTTCATGAAGTAATATTTTCTACTTCCTACGAGGTTAGAGTCAGAGACAATAGGATTATGTTTAACCCTCAAGTACACGCTTAAAATTCTCTGTACGCCACTTCTGTCAACTAAATGCTCTCCTATATAATTATATGCTATGGCTCTAAAACGAATGTGTAACATCAGTAGAATGCACAGCCGAGCTTTGGCAAAATGTCATCCTTCAGAATCTAATATTTTTCTGAACTAAAACATCTCAAAACATCTATTAATCGTAATTCAACATGTATTATTTCTTAAAGATATTGGTAGCTTCAAAATTTAACGCTATATTTAATCATATGCCCAAATTTGAATTAACTTGGTAAATAACGGAAGTTAAGGCAATTTTACTGACATAAAGTCAAAACCCCGAAAAAACTCAGAATTGAAAAACAAGGGGTTAAAACTAAATTGTTAAGGACATTATTGTTGGAAATATATAGTAAAATTGATCCCTGGATTTCTGTCTAGTTGTGTGGACATCCTGTGTGCGTAATGCAAAAACGTCTGCCAAGTGGGTGTGGCACATAGCTTCCTCGTATCCATAACCCGATTGTATAGATGATCCGATGCATAGTAGTTAATCTCACAACATCAATCTCTGAGTCTTCCATTATCGACCTATAAGACCTTCCATTATCCTCACAGGGGACCATCTACACGCTAATCCGAACAATCCTGAGAAATTTCGTCGAAATCGGATGGAAAATGTAGAAGTTATGGCTGTTACAAGGAATTCACGTTTGCGCATGCGCAGCAACCACTACTAGTCTGGGGGAGATGATTTTCATAGGGGACCATCTACATGCCAATCTGAACAATCTTGGAAAATTTCATCAAATTCAGATGTAAAATGTGAGTGTTATGGATGTTACAAGGATTTTTGTTTGCGCATGCGCAGAGGCTACTGTCAATTTTGAGGCCTTGATTTTTATTAGGGACCATCCACACGCCAACCTCCACAATCCCTGAAAATTTCATCGAAATCGGACGAGAATTGTAAAAGTTATGGCTGTTGCTGTGGCAAGACAGACAGATAGACACGCAACCAACATTGTTCAGAAAGGTCTGAAACGTAAAACGCAAGTGGAAATTTCGATATTGGAGAACTTTTTTTCAACCTTGAAAAGTGAAAACAAATAACTAACTTTCCTAATAAATCGTATAATTTTTTGGACCCATTCGATTGTATTTAGAGCTTGTTGCAACTCTACTCACATTCTTCTTGATCACTCAGGTACCCAGTATTCGAAGTCAAGGTACCTATGTGCTGAAGCGGAGTACGCCGGCCGTACGTAGATAGATTTTGATTCCAGCAATAAACTTGTCTCCAAGCCAGGAGAGTTTAAAGTCACGATGATGGAATCAATGAGCTGCCAACACATTATGACTCAATCTTGTTGGAGACGAGTTCGACTATTTGATCGTCACATAAATCATTCAAGACTTCTCTAAGTTGTATCCTTGAAAATTTCAATGTGTAATTCAGCTAGTAGGTACACAGTAAGAGGAGTCTTCTTTATGAATTACGAGCGAGGCGTTGAGGACTGAAGGCGACTTCAGAAACACTCGAATTACCATAAGCCGGTCTAATCTCGGCAGGGCGCTCCGGGATCTCCGCATCTAAAACCTCTTCCATTCACAAAAGGAAAAACAGCTGATTGGGCAGGAGGTTCCCCTCTTATTCCAGGAAGGCTCTCCCCAGACCCCTGTTTTATTGGTTTGGGTTCTCCGGGATGAGGAGGAAGGAGGGGAGAAATACCCGTCCTGGAATGTGCAAGGCGGCGTCTGGGGGCAGCAAACCCCGCGGTTAGGACTTGACGAGAGTGAGAGGGTGAGACGCAGGAGAAGACGACACGTCTCTTCAGGCTTTACGGCCGGAACCCGCGGCTCTCCCGGTTTCCATTCACACGACAATAAAACCCTCTTCTGCTCTGGTGAAATCTTTCCACGCCTAGGAGGCCTGAACGTCGTATGAGTGGTTCCACGAAATCCACCTCAGCTGAAGCTGTTGAAGCTTTTCTGTAGTTATTCAGCTTTAACATCTCTGCATTGACAATTACGATAGATGTTTGATGTCTTGAGTGACGACAAGCAATTACTAAACTCATACCAAAGAGGTAGAAGATTCCGAAATGTCCGCAAAAAGTCAAAGACTTCTCTTACCTAGTCAAGTAGGTCATAACATAGATGTCGAGGGTGTCAATTAATACTAGTTGGTAAGCGAAAAAACTGTTCACTCGATGTAATTTATTAAGTATTTTAGGCAAGAAATAGTGATCACCCCCTCAACCTTATCCACCATAACATTTCTAGCGGCGTGGGATCCTCGAATTTGAAGAGCATGTTAAAATCCATGATCTACGACACCCAACATGCGAATTCGAGTCCCCCCCCCCCCCCCAATGGTGCCAGTCTGGCACCAAAGCGGAAATACTTCGTAACGTTGAAGTGATCTGAAGAGTGAAGAAGATCTTCTCGAATGCTGAAGACCTAGAAAATCACTGATCAGCTGAGTGATCTCCGAAGCCATTCCCAATCCTATTGAACGCAGGAAGCTAAAATTTGAGAGGGAGGGTCAAGGGAGAATACAGATGGTGGTAGGTGCTATTGATGGAAAAGCACTGATCTACAGAGAAAAGATAAACCTTTGGGTAATAATTTGAAAAGTTTTGGCGACACGACATGTGGCTTTGACACCCTTGATGTATCATTTGTTCATTTTTTTTTAGAGAGAAAAAACACTATTGAACATTGTAGAAGGAATGAAGGTGGACAAGGACTCCAGTAGTGGTCGGAACGTAATGGATTTGCCGAAAGTTCAAAATGAGTTGCCAAAAGTTCAACTTGGTATGCCAAAAGTTTGCCTAAAATTGAAATTGATTTATGCCAAAAGGTTTTTTTTTGCAAGCGTGCGAGTTTGTTCATTAAGCTTTTCTTCACCTCATCCCTCATAAAATCTTCCCATCCCAGTAGACTTGGAAAACCTATTGGTGGTTCCACTAAATCCACCTTGGCTGAAGATATCGAAGCTATCCTGCAGTTATTCAACTTCAGCATCTCTGCAGTGACAGTTTTGATAAATATTTGATGACTGATAAATGACGGTGCGCTCAATTCTTACGTAGAAGGTAGATGGTTCAGAAAAGTGGTCATGCTATCAGTATACCAATGTATTGTACGTAGATTAAAAAATAAATATCTATAGAAAGAAAGATCAACCAATCTGCTATTGGATTTGGAAATTATTACATTATTTCTTTGGCATCCACAACAGAACTGGCATTCTGAAGGTCTTCAGAATTAGATATCATGGCGTCCTTGCATTGGAGGTTTCGAAAGGAGGGCTGATGAGAGTTGAAACTCGCAATTTCTGTTTATGTGCGAGGAAGGAAGTTAGTTTTATTGGTAAGGCCCTACTGTTTTGGTAGGTATTGCTATTGCTCCAACTGGAGAGGTACTGCTATTCCCTCTATCGTTCGTTTTAGCGTAGCACTACTCGTCTTATGAAGCATTTCAGCACCTCAGCTCTGGTGACATCTTCATGGATGTTTTACGAGCTCTGTCAGTTTGAAGTTATTCAGCTTAGCATTCCTGCATAAGCAGTTTGGATGTGGGTAACTAGACACTCGATTTCTGGTGCTGTTTAAATTAAAACAAGTGTTTAAATGTCTTACAGTAAGAAAAATGATCTAATGCATATTACGTGATCTGGCGTGTTTAGCCTTGTACCGAATGCTGAGTACGTTCTAGTATAGGTAACCATTTCTCATCCCACCTCATATACAACATCAAGTGAGCATCCCTTCATTCCCACATGCTTTTTGCTACCACTACAAAATAAATAAAAACCAAGTTTAAAAAAAGACACTCGCGGCAACACCCTCAAAGGGTGATATTAATGATAGAGAGGGTTTTGTGGTACTGGAGGAGAGTGGGGGGAAGGATAAAGCGATCAGGTCCTTCACTACCTGAAGAAACCCCCTGTTAATTAAGGTAGAACCCGACCATTGTGTTGACGAGGACGGGATGCCATTCACGAACTTGGTTTAATGGGTGACCCCCCCTATTCTCACACAGTGCTTCAATAAGAGATTCCACAGATTAAAGTCTCCCTCTTTAGAGAGTTTTGGATCTTTGGAGAGATGAATTTTGGTTCCTCATCGATTGTAGGAAAATTTGACAAATCCCCCCCCCCCATCCCTCCACCCACATTTTGTACTTCGAAGCCATCACCACAGTTTTGGTTTCGTATCTGTCTGAGGTATACGGAAGTATTCATTCAACAATTGCCTGCCCGTCGAGCCAGCTGTATGGTATTCATGGGGGAGATATCAACATTAGGTCCATAAACAATTCTCAAGATTCGAGACAAATCGACTATTTAACCGATTTGAACATCAGCACACGAGCGCTGAAAAACGAAAAAACATCACTTATCGAAGGTAAAATAGTTCGAATAGGAACAGTTCAGTTACAGTGTCTGACTCGAAGCAAGCAGGTCGGATTCCTCAATACGATGGCACCAATAATCGACGTCCCGGAAGACGTGAAATGTGCGTTTTGCGAGCGACCAATAACGGGTAAAGAATAAAGTGACCCAGTGTATTGTGCGACATCGTGTAAAAAATTCTATCACGTGACTTGTAGTACCGAAAAATACGCAAATTGGAAGAAAATGGGATCGGAATGGAGGCGAAAATTCATGTATGAAACCACGCTTTGCTACCATGAAACAGTATTTTTCTAGGGGTTCAGGAGAATCTGATTAATTGATGAGAATAATTAAATCTGCGCTAAATTCTACCCCTAGCGAACTATACGTTTCGTTTGAATACCTATTCCTTGGCGGAGTTCAACTTAGGACTAGGGATAATCAATAATAGATGCAAATTGATTTAGGGAATATAAATGCTGTATTGTCCTATAATCAATGAGGCTAGTATCTATAGATGGGGGGAAAGAAGTATCAATAGAGTTTACCTATTAGATCTTCGGATTTGAACCACGAGGGTAAGGGAAGTGATCTTGTATGAAAGTATGGTACACGATCGATGTCTGCAAATAGACTGGTTGTGATTTAGGGGAACAAAGGAACTGTTCCATCAAATCACCAATCAGGTGTCAGAGCAACTGTTGCTTATGGAGAGACAAAATGAAGTTGTTCTGATACACCGACTGTTCCAAATCCAATGGATCGATTTTGTTCAATGATTAACATTTTTTAAATCTTCATATTCGAGAAAATATTTTGATTGTATTGATATTTGAATTTGGCTAATCATTATCTCAAAATCAGTAAACTAACATCGCTGTACATTCGATTGTGTAGATCACAAGATCAGAATTCGTAAATTAGACTCTCACAAATTTTTTGAGAAGGTGTGAGAAACCGATTTTGGGTAAAAGGAACACGTTGACTCCTTCTGAAGGAAATCATTACAACGATTTCTTTCGTATCAAAGTTATTCTGTGATATGGAATTCCTAGGACTCAGGAAACTATTACGAAGTGCAAACTGGTTAATTTCAGAGTAGACAGCGAAAGCAAAGGGAGTAATTGACGTTCGAGTTACAAATGATGAGACTCCGAGCTCCAAACCCTTCATTTTGACGTAGTTAATCGCTCGACGCGTCTCACGAAATGCTCGCGAATCCAGAAAAACCTCGGAAATTCGCGACATTGATCGATGGAACGTGCGAAAAAATGAGCCTAGTGATTAGACCGCGAAATTGTACAAATGACTGTGATTACACGTGACAGTGCAGGTGTCCTAATCGAATTTTTGGGGACGGCCGTGAGTCTGGGGCTCTAGTTTTTCACGTCGAGGGTTTTGTTATTTGTACAATAAGATTGAAACCAATTATTTTGATTTAACCAAGCACTAATAGCAGGCAAAAAAGCTCACGTTTTTGTTGTGCTGAAATTTGGTACACTATTCCCCACTGTCTAACCCTTAACTTACCAAGCATCGAATTATCAGATTTTTCTCAATTTTTTTCTGTTTTCTCTTTTTTGAGGCTTTCAAGGAGGCAAAAATAATTTTTTCAAAAATTCTGGAGCCCAAATTTGTCAGAATTTTGTAGGTGTGAACTTGAGTACACATTAGTAAGATAGCTGTTGAAGTTGCGAGATACATCCCCTTGCTCTCTGTCAGTATTTTTCAGTAAAAGACTGGGGAAACGGCTGAAAAATACTTCTATCAACCTCATTAACAAATTTTGCGGTGATTCCGAATATTCTACATAAATGTCCACAAAATACACAAAAATTAAGTTTATGACCATAATTTTGGTTCATTATTTTCAACAATGAATCCTTGAAATCGACAGAAAAAAAATTTACCCTCCCTCAAAATTTGATGGTTTGCGTTTCAAGGTAAGTAGAATCCAAAAATCGTATAAGAAATCCATCCATCCGCCCAAAATCCATCCTAGAATCAAACTTATAATGAAGGCACCACAACTCTCGGATAGCGGAGTTAGTTTTAATGGAAAAACCGCTTTCTATGTAGACGCGTGAGCTATACATTGAAATAATAAACCACTGTGTAATAATTTGCATCTTGTTCGTAATTTGACCTTTCAGAGATGTTCAAAATTTACAATTTAGTTGGTTTTGCACACTGAGGCAGAAGTTAACAAGTTCTGCTACATAATTGAAAAATGTATAATGTAACGTCATATGAAAAATGGAAAATCTTCATGAACCGTTTTAAAATGTTCCAAAACGGATTTTAATGAAGAACATTTTCAAAATTTTCCATAAGTACTAAATTTTAAAAAGTTTATTGTAATAGCTTCATTTTCTTTGAAAATTTGCTGGAAGGTGCACTTTGTCATTTTCTAAAAATTTCATGAATGATGCCCTGCCAGAAGGCATTTCTGTCTCAAAATGGACTATATCTATCTACTTCCATCATTTTCGTGAAATTTTGGAAATACCCCCTGGCAAAAAGACATAGGTAAGAACCTACCCTGCTTAAAATGAATATTTATTTGTCTGTTTGGTGTTAAATTCACCATTTTGACCCCTGACTGAATAATCAATCGAAGTATTTACATGAATATTGGGTCGTCGGAATCGTAAACAGGCGGAATTATCCACCAAAGGATCACTAAAGTCACACGTAAGGGTTTGAAACGGCACATCGTGAAACTAGCGACCCTAAAGAGCAAAAAAGTAAACAAACAAAAAGCTCAGGGCAGTTCCCAGAAAACGGTGCCCTCCGGGAGCGGTCACCAAAAAAAACTTTAGGGGCGAAGGGAGGAAGCGAACTCGGGACCCTTCGTGGCGGGGGTGCGGGGTCCTTGGCGCCCTCTCGCTACAAATTAGGTGAGATACCGGTCTTCGTGTTCTTTTTATTCCTACTTCCCCCCACCCGTACGATTTACTCTAAGGAAAGTTTCGAGTTCATCTGGGAAGGTGTAATGATGTATCTTTAACCGTTTCCATGACCTCCCGGGGCGTTTTGGGCCGTCTTGACGGAGCGCGGTTGGTTTGAATAATTAACTTCCTCGTGATGCTGATCACAAGAGGAGATGAACGACTCTTTGGCGGTCACAGACTGCAGTGAACCTCTTCCATTCTCCCTCTCGTTGAAGAGGTATTATTTGCTCAATTCTACTGATTAGTTGTTCCTTTACCCAAAAATATGTGATAGAATAATTTATAAAAAATTATGTACGAATCCAATTATTAATTGAAATTTTAAAAATGTTTGCCTAATACTATCAAATCTCAAAACATCAATCTCTAAGTACCTTCCACTACTCTCATAGGGGTCCGTTCACACGCCAACCCCCACAATCTTTGAAAATTTCAGCGAAATAGAATATTAGAATAGCATATTAGAAAATGTTCATAAATATAGGTACATAGGAATAAACAGAAAATATATCTAGAAAATATGTATAGAAATATATAGAAAATATATAAATATAGAGAACATATTAGAAAGAAAATATATAATGGCTTTACTGCATGGTTAACCCTTAACTTACCAAGCATCGATTTATCAGATTTTTCTCAATTGTTTTTCTGTTTTCTCTTTTTTTGAGGCTGTTAATACCTCGGGAAAGTACGGTAAAGGAACTACACAAATAGAACTTGAAAGGGTCTGTATTGATCAGAATCGGTTAAGTACTTGAAATATAAAAGGACACAATGTAAAACGGGGAGAGCTGTTGTACATTGTAAACTGAAATGAGAATTGCGGAATGGGGCAAACCGGGGGGCAAAAACGGCGCCACTCTGATTTTGTACTTACAGGGAAATGGACTAATGCTGTACTTATAATGTTCTTTTATTGTACTTAAATATACTCGTACTGGTGCTCATATTCGAAGTTGCATTAATAAATCGGGGCAGTACGGGGCGGTAGCGCTGGCCTCTGTGGGCAGGCTTTAGAACTAGTGGTGAACGGTGGCCTTTGATCCTAATGGCCAGAAACGGGCGGAGGTTCAAATAGAGGAAAAAAATAATTTTTTCAAAAATTCTGAGCCCAAATTTGTCAGAATTTTGGAAGTGTGTAATGAGGAATTTCACCATGTCTGAAATTCCTATTTTTGACCCCAAAATCGGATTCAGCACCTCTAAAAACCCCCTAAGGCAAACTTTCAGCCCGAACTTCCTAATTTACGAATAAACAAAACAGTGTAGAAAATACGAATGTTTAAAAAAAACCGGGAAATGACGTCATCCTGGAATAGTTCATTTATGGCCGCTTGAAGCGCTGAGATCGAGAAATCTATAGTCCCCAGATGCAAAATTTCATGAAACAGTAAAGTTCGAAATCGAAAAAACTGAAGAAAAAAATAGAAAAAGCGAGATGGGGGAAATTAGGTTCCCCTGTTTTTGTTTGATAACTTTTCTCTTAGAAAACACGATTTCGTCGTCCCAATGGGCAACACTGGGAGGAGACGGCGATCCAAACAGCCCAATCAGCGAGCGTTCCCGCTGCACGTCTGTTTTCCCGGTTAGTTTTGAAATTAAAAATTTTGATTGTCTCCCGAAAATAACAGGAGACTTATTTTCCGAAATCAGCCCGATTTTCATCTATCCCACACCAGTAACTATTCAGGAAAAATGCAAACAGAAATCGATGAAATTCCTCATTGAGTGCACATTGATAAGAAAGCTGTTGAAGTTGCGAGATACATCCTCATGATCTCAGTCAGTATTTTTTAGTGAAAGACTGGGGAAACGGGCTGGGAAATTTGTTTCATCTAAGTTTATTGTTACGAATAACCTTATTCAATAAACTAATAAATAATAATAACTGTAATAAAACCAGTCTTTTAAATTTTCATTGATAAGACATGTTACCCATCACAAAAAGAATGAGAACCTTTTTCAGTCAAAAACAGCCTCTTTCATTGGTGACATGGACTAACCACACAACTTGAAATATCAAAAGATATTTATTTAAATAAATCTATATTTTTCATAGTACTAGAACAAGGTGACTAAAATCACTTGTCATTACAGCAAATATAAGAAAGTCATCACAATATTCGACGAATAAGTTGTCGTCTCTCATATTCCTCATGATTTACTTAAGCTTGAACCTCTTCTAGTGATACAGGAACAAGCCCTTCCCGGTAAACCTCAAAGTCTTCAAGAACTTCTCGAATTTTTGATAATATCAAAAATTCGAGAAGTTCTTGAAGACTTGAAGATAATATTATTATCTCCTCACATTGTGATTGGACCGGTTCGCTAAAAGCTGGGACATCATTTCATATTATAATTGCGAAGGCGTAACGCTGTAGGTCTGATCATGATGAGATTCGTAGAGGCAAACCAAGAAAATGTTAACAAAACTGTTCATGATTTCTCAGTAGTTGTGTCCGGGAAAAAAATTTCCCACGTACGCCAAAGTTTTCGAAAAAAAATTGAAACGCAAAGGGCCTTGATTTTTTAAAGATTTTTAATCGAAAGTAGACTACATCCTGAGAATTTTGTCACCAACTGCGACCTTCTAGCGTGAGTAGATTTGTTTCTATGATTTTTCAAAGTTTCGACCGTTTATGACGTCACCCCGTTTCGGGTGGAATTATCGGCCTTTTGAACTTAAACCACCAGCTCTAAGAAATGTTGCAGTCGGATCCAGGAAATCGACCGAAATCATACTCCTTCTACGACCCTGGTACTTCCTTTTCCCGCCCTTATGTGTGGACAGTCCACTTTCCAGAGCTCATGAATATTCAGATTATACGGTTGTTAGTAATTATTTATAGGTTGTTTTTGTTTCCTTTTAAATTGTTCCCGTTCGCCCTTTAACCCCCCGTTTCCACGTCGTCAATGAATTCAGCCAGTTCACCTCGTTTTCCCTAATATTTAAAACATACCTGCTACGTCTTTTATACATCATTATGTCAGGTTATGAACAATAGCTCTTAAGCAATAGGTGACACCCAAGTCTAGAACAAAGCTGTTCGTAACACTTGGAATTTGTTATTCAGTTGTCCCCACTACCGAAAAAAGCGGTATTTCCGTGCATTAAGGTTTATCTGTCCATGGAATCATAGTGGATTTTAATAAAATCCATGGTCTGTACAGGTTAGCCCAAGACTGTCCCCTTTGAATGTCATCGCTAAATCTTCTGTGTGTCTTCTCTTGGTTTTAGAAATTTTGGGTTGTCCACATTCGTCTAGGAGGTAAACCCTATCGAAAACACCTAACGTCCGCTGACGTCATACGACCGTATCTCCTATCTGCTTTGAAGGTGCCGAAGAGCACTCACACATCACTGGAACCAAGTACATGTACCACTTAGCTGGTTCGGGATTCACATTCGGCTCTTCTTTCTCGATAAGAGTTCCCATGAGGGAGCAAAACCTCGATCTGATCAACACCTTTTTATTTTTATTTATCAAATGACGTCGAGGCGTTCCGATAACCGGAGACGACTGAACCTGTAAGTCCAGGTTATTCGGACGAATTTTCTTACACTTTGAAGAATTATTTTGAGAAAGAATTAGCCACTTCCGACTTCAGAATCAGAAAAAGCGTCCACAAAAACCCTCCTTCTTTCTTCTTTTAAATTCAAGTAGGTATGTAATTGAAAAAAAAATTAGCAAAAGTATATAAAAAACGCATGGATAAATATAAAAAATCTCCTACTTGTTCCCGCGGTTCGTGCATTTTTAATCACTCTCCCCCCCCCCCCCTAACTTTTACTCAAGTAATTTCCAACCAGTCCTTAAAAACCTCTCTGGCTTCGAGCTAGTAAGAAATCGGCTAATTGTGCTAAACCAACTAACTACTAACTACCTACTTACTAACTAACTACTACTACTAGCTAACTAATTACTAAGAAACTACTAACTAACTAATTTCTTATTAACTAACTAACTACTAACTAACCACTAACTAACTATTTAGTAATTACTAACTAACTACTAGCTAAATCGGCTAAACCTCGATCTGATCAACACCTTTTTATTTTATTTATCGAAGACGTCGAGTCTTTCAAGTAATACGGGCGTTGGGTAACCTCCACTGGGGATCAATCACACCTCAACTTCATTCCAGTTAATGAAATACATATTCGGGGATCAATTTATTTATCAAACATGTATATGAAGATAATATCATTCATTTTTCATCTTTTAGCGCATATTTCCACCTCAGTGTGACTTCCTAGTCTATATAGTCGATAGTCGAGCATTACCAACAATTTTTTCATCGAACAAGAAGTCCTCTAATAAGTAATGAGTGAGCCATAATATTAAAAAAAAAACGCATATCTATCTATCATAGATGTTCCCATAATGGGAACTCCAGGGTTCAAACGATTCGTGCCCCAGTGTTTCCTTGGCAACGTGTTTTTTTTATTATTTTTCCACAAAAATTGGAAATTCAAGAGTAGAGAATCGATTGTTGGATACTTATTGATTCCCTACTAGTTCTTCGTCGTCTTCTTCTCTCTAGGTCCTAGGTCTAGGTGCTGGTCGTGGGGACAGCTTCTGGTGACCAACTTCCACTTTCTATTTTCACCATGATCCTTGACATTATAATTACTCGTAATTTTACACTTGTAAAAGATCCATGCTTCCATAGATCATCAGTGAGTTTTGAAAAAAAAAAAAAAAAAAATTTCCGAGGGATTTTTTTCTATTTTGTAGAGAACACTTTTCGAAGTGAGTTTTTTCAACTTTGAAGTAAAAATCTAACATTTTAGGGAAATTTTGCCGGGGCAGGACCCTGAGTGGCCTTATGGACGCCACGTTAACCCTTTGGACATCTGTGATATATTTAGTCGTTTGATCGTTGTTTACAAAAGTCAAATAGACATTCTACGCAATAGAAACTTTAGTTTGTAAGATTTTCTCATTTGTTCATACTATTCAAACTCCCATACTGGTGAAAAATTATCAAATTTTTTCAACTTCTAGAGAGGAAATTCAGTATTGCTACTCATTGTGGCTAAGAGACACTCAACTCAAAGGAGGAAAGCGCTTCGGAGGGGTGTCATTGGTCAACCTGTCGCGTTTACCGAATTTCTCAAGAACTTCCCCAATTTTTTGTCATCTAGTTCCCTATAACAGTATTCGTTGAGGGGGTGGTTTTTAGAAAACATCCCTCATAATGGGGGTGAGTTACGCCTACAACAGCCTGAGCAGTCCCAACCCCCTCGAAGACCCGGTTTTCGGTCCTTTTCAAAAAGGAAACCCGAATAGATGACAGGGTGGGAGAATTTCTGAGGTCACCCTCGCCCACGGCGTCTCTTCGGGGATTATAAAAGATGCTTCACTAAATGGATAAATATTGACTATTATGTCATACCTTCTCCCGAGGAAGGCTAGTTATGTTTTTCGAAACTTTTGAGGTAAAAAATTACCTACTGCTGAGTTTTTTCTCCACTATAACATCCTCAATTTCTATATCGGCGACCCTACACTATAGGTTGGGTTGAGTTATACCAGGTATAACTGAAACCTACAGTCGGAACCTTATATGGCTTCACGGATCTTCCTATACAAAAATGAATAAATAACCACCTACCTCAAAAAGTGGTCTTCATAATTTTTCGAAAACCCACGATTTCTATTTATTTATTTCAAATACCATTATTTCAACCAATTGAACTGGAGAGCCAAAATTAATGAAGCTTGCCCCCCCCCCCCCAACTACCCTCCATTGGAATATTCAACTAATTCAAAATTGGGTCAAGATTTCGTAATGTTTTTTCGGCAACAAGAAATTGATCACCGAAAAACAGAAATGTAATCAAAATGTTTCGAGGCTCACAAAATTCAAATGCAAGGGTAGGTATTTTGATTTTAAAGGGGTCTATTGTGGGAACCAACTTGGCAGACGCAATTTTCCAAAGAAATTGATATCCAAACCCACCGGGACTTTAAATGAATAACGAAAAGTACCCGGATGTGGCGTGTAAAGAACAGAAATTGACGCTTCAAACCGTGTTGTTAACAAGTTTCCAACTTTTTAAGCAGTGCGGGTCATTAGGATATAAGTCGGCTCATGGATTGGCCGGCGAGCCATGAGCCCAAGATACCCTTTTTGTATCTCTACGTCTAAATTAGTTGGGAAAGTAAGCTATCAACCGCTCGCCCATTCAGGGAACTGTGAAATTGTCTATTTCGCAGCAGAAGGGCGAAGGTGATAAGTCATGAGAAATTGGGTTTTTTAGTGTTTTTCCTTCGACCGCAGTGTCTGGTGTGCGCAGATAGACTAGTCATATCTTGTGCGCTATCGAGCTCAACTAATTGGGTAGGGCTCGTATCTAGAATGACTTGAACAACCTAGTTTAATTTTAAAGGGACGGTAAGAAACCTGTCTAAACAGAAATTAAATAATTGTCGTGGAAAGCGTCATAACTTAACACTCCAGTTCCCAAATGCGATCCACCATTGAAACCAATTTTTTCCAACTTTTCCAAGTCATTTGGGACTTAATATGACTCAAAAACATTAATTCAATGTTCGATCATTTATTTGATTGATACAGGACCCTGCAGGGTGCACTGATGAGCTGCATACCGTAAAATCATGAGTTCATCCTAAAAATCGTATTTATTTCCAGAAAACGTGAAAAACCATAACAAAACTTGACTATGTAAAACTATGTTAAAAAAGTGAATTCGGCGATCATCTCATCCAATGATATCCTGAAAAATACACACAATACCTGAAGATCACTCAACCTTACCTGTCTGTTGTAGGTAATACAATGTACCTATGCAACTCGATGTGTGATTTACCACTACATTGAAAAGAAATCCAACCATGGTTACCATAAGGTAACACTGTAAAATCGTCTGTCAAGTGGATGTGGCACATAGCTCACTCGTATCCATAACCCGATTGGACAGATGATCCGATGCATAGTAGGTAGTTTATCTCAAAATATCAATATCTGAGTACCGTGCACTCCGTATTAGATATAATTGGATGGAAAATGTAGAAGTTAAGGCTGTTACAATTTACATTTGCGCGTGCTCAGTAGCTACTATAGTCAGGACAATGATTTTCAAACGCATTTTTTTTTTTGTTCGCTTTTCTGAACAATCCTAAAAACTGTCATCAAATTCCTTTGAGAAATGTAGGTGTAATAGCTGTTACAAGGATTTACGTTTGTGAATGCGCAGAAAATGCTTTCAATTTAGGGGCGATGATTTTCGTAGTGGATCATCTTCACCTCAAACATAATTCCTGGAAATTTCATCAAGTTATGGTCGTTACAAGGAATTCACGTTTGTGCATGCGCAGAACTACTATCACTCCGGGGGTGATGATTTCCATATAGATTTCATGACAGGCACACGGACACACAGACAGACATACACCGAACCAAATTGTTCAGGAAGGTCTGAAACGTGAAACGCGAGTAGGAATTTTGATTTTCGAGAACTTTTTTTTTGCACCCTACAGGTGATGTCCAACTTCAAATGGCCACAGCTCCTACATCTTTGGTTTTTTTTTCAGAATTATGTCAAATACATGCAATGACATTGTTGAAAAAGAAAAACATGCAAGAAAAATCGGGGACTTACCGTTTGCTTTCCATACTCAAATGAAAACGAGAACAAGCCACGATACACGTGAAAAACTTGAGACTGATGTTTGGGAACTAATTACAACCCCTGAAGCCCGGTTGTGCCATCTATAATTTTTTTCTAGTTTCTACATAGTTGAGAGGGCGTTAGAGGGTGATTTCATGAATTTAGGTAAGTCAGGATAGGGCTGCACCCTGGGGGGGTGCATTAGGAACTGGAGGGCTAAAATTGTTGTTATCTGAAAGCAGTCAAATTTTGAATTTTGACCACCATTCTAATTTCTTTCTCAACGAAAAAAAACTTACATGTGTGTTAAGATTGTACACTTGTGAAAAAAATATTCTCTCCTTTTTCCGATACTGGCTCTATCCCTGTGATTTCCTCTTCAGGATCGGAGTGGCCAACTCTTTTGATGTAATCATTACGGCTAACACATCAAGACAAAGAACCCTTGGAAGTGTGGATTGTACCTTTCGATAATGACGGAGTTCAACGCTGATGTTAAAGCCGATATGAAAGGTTCGTAAGGAGATGGTTAAAACTACTTTCAACAAACGATAGGCCACTGAGCGGAGCGCGCGCTCCCCGAATCACTATAATAAGTAAAGGTGATTATCCACTATGGCGCCTGAAATCGGGAAAGGGGCATATCCTATCGGAATTGCAAATATACACCGGAACGTTTGAAGTCGAGCTTGGGTCTGTAATGAGTAGTTGTTTCTTTCTTCCTTGGACTTATTGCCTTGGTACACTCACCTGTTCATCAATATGTCAAAGGTGACTAAATCACGATTTTGTGAACATACCTAAGCTTGTTAGAATTTGTTTGGGTGAACTCATCAAAGATCATGAAGTTTCCCAGATGGTCTTCTATTTGTTTAAAATACCCAGAAGAGGATAAGAACAAGCAATCACGCTTAC